>PVJH01040119.1:0-15918 GCA_004026705.1 Nesogale talazaci
GCTGCTGTGGCTCAAAGCTGTCTTCCCAGCACCCGGCGACGACAATATGCCACGGTACCACGTTACCGACATGTGTTTAATCACAAGTAATTCCCTATTACTGGAGTCTGCATTGTGTATCATTTTTCCCCCGCTACTTTAAACCCTTCTGTGATTATTTTTAATGGCTCGCCCGCTAGAAGAACAAGTACTAAATTGAGGGTTTAATCTGCATTCTAATTTTAAAGATGCCATTTGGCTACATGTAGGCAGGGTCTGAAAGGATCGAGAATACACTGCGCCATGTGTACACAACATGGCAAAAGTGGCCATCACATTCCCTGGGTCATCTCAGGGCCTGGGTGCAACAAGGACCCGCCCCGCTCTCTAGCACACACCCTTCTTCGTAACAGTGCCCACACAGGGGCGGCTTGGTGAGGAGTCAGGGGGCGAGGACCTGTGGGGTTCATTCACTCCTGTCTGTCGCCTCCCCTGAGGGTCCCTTCCAGACCGGGGCGCTCTGAACGGAGTTGAGGTTGATGAGGACCGAGAAGTCTACACCGGCTTCTCCACCCTCCTTGGGACCTAAGTTGCATGCTGGCAGGGGCCTCAACTCTTCCTGCCCTCTGCCGGGTAGCCAGTACACCGTACAGTGCTCTCATAACCTCAGAGCCCTTAGTTAATGAGGAGGTCCCCAACTTTGCCAGGCTGTCCGTGTCAAAAATCTGTTTACCCTGTACGTGTCCACACAAACCACAGCTGTGTTTCCCCAGCCCCAATAGCCAGAGAGATGTAGACAGGAGCATTTATTTGGAAAGTGATTCTCTTAACTATTTAGAAAAGTGGATATTTTTGCACCCGGCCCAAAGGCAGAGATCACCTATCCAGAGAACTGACCAAAGGAGACGGAGACAATGTCTCCCACTGACCCACTGGCCTCCTGGTGTCTGGCAGGGTGTCCTTGTGTCCTTGTGACTCCCAGGATGGGGCAGGGATGACGTGCGCCCGCACTCTGGGGACCAGCTCTGCCAGCCCTCCCGCAGGGGGGACCAGCTGACAGACACCGGTGAGGCACTGAGGGAGGGCTCCCTTCTCCGTGGGCAGCCAGCTGGCCGAGCTGTCTCAGGGCCTGCACACCCAGCAGCAGAGACGATAGCCAGTCTGGAAACGGACCCGAAGCAGCACGCACCGCCGGGCCCGGGCACATTGGCAGTGTGGCCACATCTGAAAGAGCTGGGCCTTCGGAAACATCCCGCAGACCCCAAAGAGCTCCTGTGTACGTAGAGAGTGCCTCTGAGCACCTTGAAAGGCACGAGAACTCCCAGCACAGCTGCCCTTGGCTTCAGAGCGACGCAACTGCCTCTGGGCACTGGGTCTTTGTTGGAAAAGGAGCATGGAAAAGGCAAAGAACCCAGTTGACTTTGCCCTCCTGGACCCTGGAGCTGGGAGCCCCCAGGCCCCACTGGGAGAAATGCTGGTTCAGCACAATATCGGTTGTTCTCTGCCTCTGCTCTTCCCCCGGGGGTTGGTGGTCCTTCCAGGACCTGGTGACCTCTGTGTCCTTTCCTGCCCTCGGTATCTTGGTGCCCTGCCGCCAGCTTTAGCACCTGAGTTTCAGCTTGGAGCAACAGCCAACCTGATGGCACCGCCTCTCTTGAGCAACAAGCACGTCTTCTGCTCAGCGTCTCCGAGGCCCTGCCCTCTGCACAGCTCTGTGGGTCTCCCTGCTCGGGCACCCACCCCCACCCCATCAGGAGATCTTGGTGCGCCCGCTGTGTACTCCGCCTCTCCCCAGCTCCCTTCCAGCACCACGAGGCCAAATCCTACCCATTACGCAGTTTTATGAGGTACAATGCTGACGGCACATCCATCAGCGTTAGAGCCTTCCTGCCAAGCGGCAGAACATGCTTCAAATGGAGCAAAGAAATTTAAATGGGGAGAAATTATAGCATGAGTGAGTTTATCCCTTTCAAGATAATCTTATTTAATAACCAAAAAAAAAAAAATCCCTCACAAAGATGTGTGTTTTATCCAGCTACAAAGGCGGCCTGGCAGGTTATGTATTGTGGTAATTACATGTTTGGGGTTTCATTCCTCCTTGAACTAGATTTCTATTATTTCAGAAAATCAACTATTGTAGAAAAAGACTATTCATTTATTTCATTGCTGGGTGGCCCATACACGGAGAAAATAGGTCAAGAGCAGTAATCTAAACTGACTGCTGATAAATAATTAACACTAATGGAATTTTCTCCAATCTCTGAACTAAAATCTAAAGAATTTGCCAGGACATACTGTCTGTTGATGTATAGAAAGTGGTATATATGCGTGTATTTAAATTTATTTAGCACGTCAGTTTAAATGCCATTTAAAAGGTCCACTTTCCCCCGCAAACCCTGTTCCTCTAGAAGAGGAACGAAACGTCTGATGCTCTGTTGATGCTGCATGATTCATCTGTTACTGATGCAGTGAGAAGTGAGAGTTACAGCACCTGGAACAAAGAAAAGCTTCCGTTTCACCAGAACCTCATTTTAAACCGAGCTCCACCATCAGCCTGCCACACACGATACCTTGGCAGGTGTTTTATAGCCTTGTACCTGGTCCGAGTGCTTGCCCGCCAGAAGAGAGGGGATGTCCAGGGAACCCCATGATGTCTGGAGGACACTTCCCCCCTTTTAGAGGCCTGGTGATTCTCTTTATTGGCCCTCCCCCTGCAACTACCTTGTAAAAATACATGACAGATGGGCATGGCAGCCCTTTGTAGAAGAGGTGACTTATCAATAGGAACGCTTAAGAGTGAGGCCCACCTGGGACAGGATGCACGGATGGACTCTAAGAACCAGATGTGCCTGGCCCCAGTTGAGCACTGAGTAAGGAGGGCCGAGGACTATTGGAAGTACCGTGGACGGCCAAAAGAACCCACACCCCTGCCTGGGGAGAGGTGCAGCCAGAATGGCCCATGGAGCAAGGACGGCCCATCTTTATCTCCTGTGCTTCAGGGAAACCAGTCACCAGAAGAGCAGCATGCTCTTCCAAAAGGTAGCATCGTTCAAAAGGAAGATTATCGAAAAAAGGATCGACACCATGGCTGCAGTGATGGGCTCAAACCGGAGGACGATGGTGAGGACCCCACCGGCTAGCCCGGTCCCAATGCCATGAGGAGCCGGCGCCCACTCGATGCTGCTGACCAGCTCACCGTCGTTTCTGTGACAGGCGGTGTCGGCTCCGCTGTAGAACACACTTCATGTGCCGTCCGCTCCTGTCTCCCAGGGGAGACTCAGGTGCTGAGGTGATGCTTCCAGGCAGTGAGAGCCTAGGAAGAAAGACCTGGCAATCTGCTTCCCCAAAGCAGCCATCATCGGGAAAACCTCTGGATCACAGTGGTCCCGCCCAGAACAAAACATGAGGCAGGTGCGGGGCCAGCCAATGTTTCATTCCACTGTGACCGGGGTAGCCTGTGAGTTCAGCGCCAACTACCATAACCATCCCTGGACCCTGGAGTCTCAGGGTTGCGATTCGGCCTTGCTCAAGAGCTTTTCCATTCTGGGGCGGGGGTGGGGGTGGAGGAGGTAGTCACATTTACCAGGTGGGCCTTTTTGCTGTTCATAGGATCCCAGTTCTTTCTTCTCCATAACTTTGTTCTGACGTGGACTTGAATAGACCTTTTGCCAAACAGGCACTAAAGATAGTCTCCCCACCCGTGTAGGGTGGTATGTCTTACGTTCGATGGCATGACATTTCGGGAGACACGCTCTGTTGCACAGTGATGTTCTTCAAGCATGTGGTCCCTCACAGGTTTCAAGGCACAGTCGTCTTGCGTCGAGGCCTGGGTGCTGAGATGGAAGACCAGGGGTTAAGAGGCCCGTTTGGAGGTTATAGTTCCAGGCTTGGGGGTGCGCCATGTCAGGGTGATCCTTCAACTAGGCTCCCAGCAAGGGTTAGACACAAGCCTGCCCTGAACCACCCAAGCACAGGAAAGAAAATGGGCACTGAAACCACGGACCCGACGGCAAGCTGGGTGCCATCCCTGGGCCGAGGGCAGTCCTGAACTCCACGGTGACGGTCGAACCAGTGTTGGCCCCTTTTGCCAGGGCTGGGTCTGTGATGGCGCCGGGGCAGGGCAGCTCGCTGGCAACTCTGCCAGCGTCCCAGAGCCAGCCTTTCAGAGATGACCTAGTTCCTCCCCCACCCTGCACCCCAGTGCTCTTGAGAAAACCCTGCTGTCACCGAAAAAGACCAGGGCGCCCCCGCCACCGCCACCCACCCCCTCCCCATACCCTTGGGCAGCTGCCATAGACAGTGAAGTCTCACCAAGAGATAGGGCCAGTTTCCAGTGATAAATGCTCCCTCTGCGGTTTCGCCCAGAAACGCATGCCCGAGCTGCAGCAGATGGAAAGTCAAAGGGGTTTCAAAGCTGGAAGACGCCAGGAGAAAGCCGGCTTGTGTCAGGTTTAAAGCAGAGAGGCCATTTCCTGGTCTTGAGGCCGCAGGTGGTCCTCCACACAGCACTCACGTCGCGTGACAGGTCGCACTCCCAGTCACGAGGTCTGCCCCACTTCCCCTGGGTCTTCCTGTGAGCGGAGGCCAGAGAGTTAAGGGGTACGGGGACCTCTGGTGGACCCAGCAACGCATGGGTCCTCTAGCAATTGCCCCGGGGCCTGGACTAGGGGCCCTGCTCTGGGGTTTGTTGGGGGCCTACTTTGGAGCAGTGTACTAATGTGATTGCCATTGCCTCGAAAGTTCCTCCAAGCCCCGGCTGCTCCACCTTCCGCTCTGAACGGTGCTCTGTGAGTCCGTGGTTGGGGCATCACGAACATGCCTTTGACATGGAGCCGTCTCTAGGTAAACATGACGTACTGTTTGCTGTGCATTCAAGGGAGCTGAGGGCTGGGACACCCGGTGTTGGCTTTCACCCACAGATATAATGGCATTCATCTCAAGGACAGAACTTGCCACGCCTCAAAGGGGCCTGTTGTTGCCTTTTGCCTAGCACCACACCAAGGGCGGGGAAAATGGACGGGCCTGCAACTGGGTGAAGGGCACGACCCCTGCGTCTTGGTTACGCCCCTTTTTGCCTGGTGTCATGCCAGAAGCACGCGGCGTTTGCTTCAGCTTGGGGTGGTAGCGGCGTGTGGCTGGCGGGGGGTGGCGAGGAGGCAGAATGGGGCATCGCATCTGCCGGCCAGCTCCCTTGTGTGGACCACGGACTCGGATCAGACTGTCCTCAAATTGCCTAGGACAGAATGAGAGGAGCAGCTTTCGGCTGCCGGCTCGAAGTGCACATGGATCATCAGTCTGCGAGTATGAGTGTGTGTGTGTGTGTGTGTGTGTGTGTGTGTGTGTGTGTAATCAGCAGGTATTTTAGCGACTCTGATAGATGATTCTTGAAGCACCCTGGTTAGCTAAGATAGCCCTAACCGGCAGAAGATGACTTTCGTTCATGTCTGGCTGGCCAACGTGCTGCCTCACTGGCCGGCGTACCTGGAAATCACTTTGTACGTGGAAGCCTCCTGTTGTACCCAGGGCGCTGCTGCTCTAGACCCCTCAGCGCCGCCCCACCCCACCAAGAACACGCTCCTCAAAGCTGTTTGTGCACGCACGCTGGGTCTGGGCAGAGCAGGGGGCACGCCTGGTCTGAAGTACGGCTTTGTGGCCAGAGCTCCAGGGCACCTGGGTTGTGTACATCTCCAACAACACCTCCTCCTCCTCTTCTCTGGCATCCCCCATGCCCCCACCCTCCCTGTTCCTTCTCCACCACGGCCTGCTCACCCCAGGCCCCCCTCCGACTTCACCAGTCCCCTTCGGCATCGGTTCGGTGCTCAGCTGTGGGAACCCACCAGCCGCTTCAAGAAAGAAGGCCGTGCTCGTTGGCTTCCATCCATGGTCACGGACTTGAAAACCCAGTGGGACGCGGTTCTGTCCTGCCGGGGCTCCATCAACAGAAACCCACGCAAGGGCCACAGGCCTGGATGTTTGTTGTTGTTTGGCTTGTGAGCCTTTTACGAGGTAGAGAGGCGCCGCCACTTTACTGTCTGGGCGGCCCTTTCCCATCCTCCCCGTGCCCACAGCTGGCCAGGGGATGGATTTGAAGGTGTACAGCCCTTGACATGCGCCAGTCTGAACCGAGCCGCTGGCACCAAATCTCCACGTCATTGCACAGGAGAGTAGTACGACCTTCAGAGGCATTCTGGCTATGCATTAGGCTGTGAACTGTTTAACTGCAGGTTCAACAGGTTAGCAGTTCAAAGCCACTCACCACCCCACAAGAGAAAGAGAAGTTTTTCTATTCCCGGCAGCAGTTTCCGGTCTACCCTGTCCCATAGGGTCCCTGGGAGTTGACTTTGGCCTGGCGGCTCTGAGTCTGATTTTTTTGTTTGAATTATCCTCAGGAGTGGTAATGTTTGGGGGGTACGTGATTCAAGTGTCTGGCGCTTCCCCTTGGCTTTCTTTAACAGCTACTAGGCAAGCGGTGGCTACGTTGGTGGCTGAGGCTATGTTGTTGTGGGGCCGCGGCTCAGCCCTCAGGGCCCCGTGTGCACTGTGCTCTGGGAGACACTCCCTGCACGCACACGTGTCCTCCCAGGCCTGGGAGGCTACTCCGGGTCCCAGGCTTCTCTATCAGGAAGATGGCCGTGACCAGGCCTCCAGGAGAGGCCCACGCGTACTGGGCTTCTGGCAGCTCGGCTCCTCTAGACGTGCTTCTCTCCTCCTCCTCTTCCTCCTCCTCTTTCTCCTCCTCCTCTTCCTCTTCCTCCTCCACCTCCTCCTCGCCCTACCTCCCATGTACCCCTTAGCGCCCTGCCAGATAGCACTGGTTACGACGGGGCCTTCGGACGGAGTCAGCTTTTTGTGGAAAACAAACAGCAAACAAACTCCGTCCTTCCCTGGTGTTGGTTTGCAACACAGTGACAGAGTGACTCCCCATATGCTCCCGCCTGCTCGTATTTGGTTGGCCACTAGAGGGGCGGGGGCAGGCCCCGGCCCACCCACGGAGGTGAGAGCTCTTGCTGCCATGACCCTCCCTCTTTTCCAAGCCCCCTTGCTTTCTGGCAAGGAGGCCAAGCCCATGCTACTTCTCACCCTCACAGCTACACACACACACACACACACACATACACACTGATCTCTCTCTCTCTCTCTCTCTCTCTCTCTCTCAACCCCCTCCTACGTTTTCGTTCCTCCAGCCTCTCATACTGTGGACAGTAGGGCTCTGACCAAGAAATGTGCCTTTTCCTAGGCCGATCCTCAGGCCCCGACTGGAATCAAGTGCCCCCTTCCCTCCACCACGTTCCCTCCCTGGCTTCCCTTCGTAGTGTTTGTGCCGCAGTCTGCCCCAGGTGGAGCCTCAGAATCCAGGGGGCTCCAAGAGGCCTCAGATTCGTAACAATTGGCTGTGTGTTCAGTGGTTCCTCGTGGCAGAAATGTCCCACGTGACTGATGGGGTTGGAGAGCCGGGCTCATGACGCCCTAGGGTGGTGGGCATGCACAGAGAAGGAGGCCGAGACTGAGCCTTCCGTCTCCCCTGCTGTCACTTCTTACGACTCCCTGCATCTTCCCAGCTCATCTGCCACCTCCATGGACCTGCGCCTGCCCCCTGTTTCTGTCATCTGAACCTAACTGTCCTAACGTAACTTCCTGCCGTCTCCTTCACTTGGGGCTCTTTCCCTGGAATCGAGTCCTCTCTGTCTCAGCGTGTGACGGATGTCTCAGCAGGCAGAGCCTGGCCGCGTGGTGGTTGCCCTCGGGGCCACAGTTCTGAGGGAGATGAGTGACGGCCTCGCAAAATCTCGGGAGGTCGGCCCTGTCCCGGAGGACTGCTGGGCGTCAGCATGGACTCGCTGGCGGCGAGAGCGAGCGTGACCCCTCAAGGCCACGTCAGCCGGGCGCCCACCTGGCAGCCCTGGGACCGTGCAAAGAGAAGCAGTAACCACGGGTACCTCTCCCTGCCCGGGCCCTGCATGCTCCCTGCATTCAGCTCCGTCGTGGAGCGGCTCTGAGGGGACACGGGATGTGCCAGGCTGCCTTTAGCAATGAAAGGTGTTTTTTTTTAATTCCCCAGAAGCCTTAACAATGTTCCCCCTCTTTCCTTTCCACATGGCCGGTTCCCGCTCCGTCCTTCCTGCTCCAGGATTTGCGGAAGCAGGTAGCTCCACTCCTGAAGAGTTTCCAAGGGGAGGTAAGTCCTTCTACTACCTCATGCTGAGCGTGAGCTACGCTCCTGGGGCTCGCTTATGTTCAGGCGAAATAAAGGCCGGCACCGGGAATGAGAAGACTGCCTACTCCCATAAGGGGCAGGGGTGGGGAGCCTGCTGGCCGAGTGGTGACAAACTGACACTACCAGCTGCTCCCAGGAAGCAAGTGGGGGCTTTCTACTCCTGTAGAAACCCTCGGATACTCCTCGGGGCTCTTCGGCCCCATCCTCTCGGGCTGTTCTGAGTGGGAATTGGCTCAGTGGCGGTGAGTGCGTGAGTAATAGAGCGTGTTTTCAGGCTGCGCCCCTTCACGGCCATGCAGATACTGAGTTTCACAATGTGATTTCTCATGGGGTCTTCCATCAAAGCCCCTGGAGAAGTATGTAGCCCATTTAGCACCCAAGAAGGTACAGCGGGAGCTACTACCCAGGGCTTAATTAGAAAGAAAACGTTTCGAGAATGATGATGGCAGCAAATGTACAAACGTGCTTTGCATGCAATGGATGGATGGGTGGATTGTGATAAGAGTTGTATGAGCCCCCAATAAGATGATTTAAAAAAAAAAAAGAAGAAGAAGAAGGTACAATGGGCTGGGGGAACCCGTGGGCCTCCTCATGTTCCCTGGGGCCACCATCTCCTTCCCTGAACTAGTCCTGCACTGCTGCCCACAGGCCTGGAGTGTGGGAAGGATGGCATGGGGAGGGCGGAGAGGAGATCTGGTGTTTTTCCTAAGAGACTGCAGGAGGAGAAGAGAGATTTTACCTGGCCCACGGCTGAGAACCAAGAGCAACAGGGAGAAGCCACAAGGAGGAAGTTTGAGTTCAATCGAAGGAAGCGTTTTCTCCTGGGCACCTCTAGAAAGAGACTGGACTTTCTATGAGTCCAGTCTATGATGGTGGTCATCGGAGACACCCCCTCCCCGTCCCTGTCCGTGGACCTCACAGTGGGACTCACACAGAGCTCCCTCTTGACTCCCCGTGTCGAGAGGCCGTGGCTTTTAGAAGACCAAAGGCTGTTGATGTTGGGGTGTTATTCCTACCCCCCCTCCCCCTCTTTAGCTTCTCCCATCAGAATAGGAACTGTGTGAAAACAAATTGTCTGAGCAGGGCAAGGAGAGGATTTTTGAAAAGCTCTCTACAGAAGCCATGCTGCTGTGGCCCTAGGAACCATGATGTTTTTGCAACTACCCAGCAGAGAGAAATCACAGAGAATGTGGTGGAAAGGTCGGACCTAGGAGGAGTGAGATGGTTAACTCAAGTTGGGATGCCAGCCAGCTAAGTCAGGGCCATTTGGGGTGAAGACCTCGCAGCAACACAGCCTGGGCCAGGAGGTTGCAGCTAGTGGTTGGCACATTCATGGGCATGGAGGTGACGACAGAGAAGGAAACAAACGGAATTAGTTAGGACAACCCAGTCGGAGGCCAGAGAGGAGCTACCCGGGCACTAACGGGGCTCACAGAAAGCCAACCAAGCCCAGGCTGTTGTTGGTGACGGCTGAAGAGTTTCATAGACCCTGGCCCCTTGCTGTGTGTCACAGCAGCATTGTCCCCCATGGAGCTTTCTAGAGCAGTGATTTCCCCCAAGTCCATCACCAGGCCTTTCCCCTGAGGCACCTCTGAGTGGGTAACTTGGAACTGCCCACTTTGAGGTCGGTAGTCAAGTACTCTGCCATTGAAGCCATCCTTAAAGATTTTATACACAAAACCGAACCCACTGCGGTCCAGTTGAGTCCAGCTCATGACAGTGCTGGAGGAGAGAGAACCCTCCCCCACCCCTACCCCCCACCCCCCCAGGGTTTCCATGGCTGGGATCTTGTCGCCGGCCTCATCTTTCTCCCGCCGCCCGCTTGGTGGGTCCTGGGGCCCAGCCCTCCCGGCTAGCACGTGAGCGGCTCCCCCACCAGGGATCCTTGGAAGGCAGCATGGACGCTTGCTCGGAGGGCCCCTGCCTCCTCCGCCTCCACCGTGCGTCACTGAAAGACTTGGCCTTTTCCTCAGAAGGAAACTTCCAAGCCCTCATTGTTAGGCAAAGCTGCCACCTTACACCACCCACATTTAGTCTTACCTGTTCAGCCGCCCTGCGAGACCTTTGGCTTAGTGTTTCTGCAGCTGGAAGAGCTCACTGCCCTCCCCACCCCCACCCCCCTTTTCTGAATGCGCCTGCTCTCTGGCTTGTCGTATTGTCTCTGTAAGAAGCCTGCCTGCTGTTGAGCGATGGTGACCCCATAGGAGAGAGGAGGGGGCTGGCTGCCCTGGGAGTTTCCGAGGCTGGAACGCTTGACGGGAGTACCAAGTCCCGCCTTTCTCCCAGCATGGTCCTGAGAGGCTTCAAATAGACACGCAAGGTAGGACAGGTCGGTGCGTTGAGCACCTGTAACCCAGAGCCCTTGATGGTTCCACTCCTGCTGCTGGGTCCCCGGTCCTCCTGCAGACTGTCTGGCAGGGACCTGTGGGTCCTGACCTGTGCGTGTACATGCGTGCTGCTGCCAAGAACAGGGATCTTCCCTGGGCTCCCCACCATGCCCCCCAGCATCTCACTCCACAAGATTCCCTCCATGATCTCCAGTCATCCCACTCCCCGTCCACGAGTCCATTCTAATGCCCGGTGACCCCGTGAAGCAGAGGAGAACTGCCGCTGTGCCTTTCCAAGGCTGGGAACCTTTATCAGAGCAAGAAGCCTCATCTTGCTCCTGATGCGTTTGAACTGTTGACCTTGCAGCTCGCAACCCAACTCATAGCCCACGATGCCACTCGGGGTCCTTCAGTACCCAGCTAACCGACCATCAAACCCCACTGCCGTGAAGTCAGGTTCAGAAAGGACATCTGGGTATCTCTTTCTTTAGAACATGCCCTCCACCCTGCCCCTGTTGTTTTCGATTCTTATGACTTGTTTGTTTGTTTGTTTGTTTGTTTGTTTTTTTAACTGTGGTCCATTATCTGTTGTTGTTGCTGTTGGTTTGCTTTGTTGTGGAAGTTAGAATAAATAGGTGCAGCAAACACAGACCCAGCCAGCAGTTTCCCCATAAACCATATGGTGACATTGAGTGCATTCTGCAAGGTGTACGTACATCCATCCGCCCTGTCTTTTCCTGAGTTGTGCTTCCCTCATTAGCATTAAATCATTAAGTTGCCTTTTTAATCTTTCAAGTTGCTCTTTTTACTTTGATCCAATATAAATCATTCTTAAAAGAGCATAATGCTCAAGGCAGACAACTTTCCTTATTTAAGCTAATTTTTGTTTTTTGGTTTTAAGAAGGCTATAGGGGTTATTTTTGTTTGTGGTTTAAAGATCGTCTCGAAGCAATAGTTTCCTGAGTTGTACAAACTTCTTGGCCCCAGGAAGTCTGGATGCCCAAAATATTTGAAGTTCTTGTCTGTATTTTCCCCCTTTTGATTAGAATTCTTCTGTAGACTCTTTGATCAGAATGTTCTCTGACGGTAACCAAGACGGGGGCAAAGGAGGCAGAGGCAGTTGTTCATGAAGACACGTCATCAGCACCTTCCATGCCCTCCTTTTATTCCCAACAGTCTCTCGACTCTGTTACCACACATGAATCGAGAACATGGCTACTTGAAAATCCTGAAGGCCCCAGGCATTATGCAATGCAATGGGAAGTCAAATAGAGGCACTACCTTATGTGCTCGTCTATAAGCTGTGTTTCCCAGCACGTTTTCAATGCAGCTTTTGTGGTAAAATTCGGTGTCTTGGCTGTTATTCGGGACAGCTTTACTCAAGTATATACGGTAAACTCATTTCTAGACCAGCTAACTGGGGTGGATGTCCTAGTCCTCAAAAGTGGGGAACCAAATCCCCTGAGTTTGTGGTTGCACACAAGCCAGCTGTCTCTGCGGGTACTCGTGTGTGTTTTCACAATCATAAGGACAGTTTATCTAAATCCAGCTTTTACCAATCCAGCTTTTGCCAGGTGTACAACATATTGACAGCAACTGCAGTAATTGACTAGGCAACCTTACCCCTTTTCATCAGGGCAAACTTTCTCTCTCCTCTCTTCTCCCCTCCCCTGTACCCTGGCAACTTCTATTAGTCCCAGAAATTTTCTTGGGACACTTTGAGATTTCCTGTATTGTAAGAGCATATCATCCCCAAATAGCTATTGTTTTACTTCTTTTCCAATATAGGGATCTTTCATTTCCTTTTCCTGTCTTACTGCTTTGGCGAATATAATATTAAATACAAGTGGTGGAGTATGTGTCTTTGTCTTGTTCCTGGTTTCAATGGGAAAGCTCTCATTCTCTCTCCATTAATATTAAGTATTGATTATATATAAAAACTTCATATATACATATATATTCCTGAATATGTTGGAGAATATCCCTTCTATTCCTAACTTTAGGGTTTTCATCAAGAAATTATACTGACTTTTCTTGCATCCATAGGGATGATCATGTGGTTCTTTTTCTAGGTTCTTTTTTTTTTTTTTTAATTGGGGGCTCTTACCACAATCCATACATACAGCCATTGTGTCAAGCACATTTGTACATATGTTGCCATCATCACTTTGAAAGCATTTTCTTTCTACTTGAGCCCTTGGTATCAGTTCATCACCCTCCTCTCTCCTGCCTTCCCTCCCTCCCTCATGATCCCTTGATAATTTATAAATCATTCTTTTTCTGTTGTTTGCTCCCCTGGGAGGGGGTTGTATGCCGATCATTATGATCCGTTTCCTCTTTCTCCCCCCACCTTCCCCTTCCCCTCGTTGTATTGCTACTCTCGTTATTTGTTCTGAGCGGCTTATCGGTCCTGGATTCCCTGTGTTGTGAGTTCTTAATCTGTACCAATGTACATTCTCTGATTTAACCAGATTTGTATGATAGAATTGGGGTCATGATAGTGGGTGGACAGAGCATTAAAAAACTAGAGAGAGAGGCTGAGTCCCGGTGGCGTAGTGGTTGAGTGCAGGACTGCAGCCCACTGACTTGGCGGTTCAAATCCAGCAGCAGTGATCCAGGAGCAAGGCTGGGCCTCCCACTCCCACCAGAGGGCAGTGATGCCCCCCCCCCAAAAAAAAAAAAAAAACTAGAGAAAAGTTGTTTGTTTCATTCGTGTTCTACTGTACCCTGACTGGCTCGTCTCTTCCTTGTGACCCTTCTGTAAGGGTATGTCCACTTGTCTACAGATGGACTTTAGGTCTCCACTCTGCCCTTCCCCTCATTTCTTATAGTTTTTGTTTGGGGTCTTTGATGCCTAGTACCTGATCCCATTGATACCTCATGATCACACAGGCTGGTGTTCTTTTCCATATAGGCTTTGTTGCTTCTCAGCTAGATGGCCACTTGTTTATCTCCAAGTCTTTAAGACCCCAGAGGCTATATATTTTTTAGCCAGGCACCATTAGCTTTCTTCACCACATTTCCTTTACACCATTTTGTCATAAGCGATGTGTCAGGGGAGGTGAGCGTCACACAATGCCAGGTTATTAGAACAAAGTGTTTGCCTTGGTTCTTTTGATGTCGTAGGTTACATTGAATGATCTCTGCATTCTTGGAATAAATCCAACTTGGTCATGGTGGATGATTTTTTTAGCATGCTGTTGGATCTGTTTGTGTTTATTGAGGACTTTTTAAATCTATCTTCATATGACATCGGTCTATAGTTTTCTTTTTCAGTGTTTGTCTGGTTATAGGTCAGGGTTCTGTTTGTTTCATAGAATTATGGAGTAATTCTTCCTTCTCTTTCATCTGGAAGAGTTTAAAAGGTATTTGTGTCAATTTTTCTTCTTCTTTTTTATTAGTTTCAATTCTTCTTAAGTGTTTGGTAGAATTCCCCACTGAAGCCATCTGGTCCAGGACTTTGTTTGTGTGTGATTTGGGTGAAATTTCCAGAGCATAATGGTTTTCCATCACACAGTTCATCTGCGTTTTGTTTTATGACCTTGCAACCCTCATAACGTAACAGCTTTCTTCCCACTTCTTCCTTGTGTTTGCCATCACCTTTTGCCCTTCTTTCCTGCCCTTTCCTGCCTTCTGAGCCTTGTCCTTTGGCAGTTTGGGTCCATTTTTTCTTGATTGGTTGATTGTTCTAAAGCATTTGTACCTCCCTAATTTTATTGCTTACATTGTAGGCCTTTCTGTTATTTGACTCAAAGTTGAGCAGCAAGAATGAGTTGAGTTCCAGTATTTAACATTATCTAAGGATCATAATTTCAGAAGTTCCACCAATTGTACCAGTTAATAAGCCCATTCTTTCTTTGTTACTTGTTTAGCACTTGTCTCCCACTTTACCTACCATCTCTTCTTGTGATCCCTAGGAAAGCAATGGGCAGTGATCGCTGGGCACCATCTAGTTCTTCTGGTTTCAGCTTCATGGAGTTCTGAGATGGGGTTCTGGGAGTCCGTTAGCCCTTTGGACTAATTGTTTCCTTTTAGTGGTTGATTTTTCTTCACTTTTCTTTCCTCCAAACTGGGAGATACCACTAGCTGTGCCGCTTAGGTGGCCGCTCATAAGCTTTTAAGAGCCCAGTGGCTACTGACCTAAGTAGGATAGAGAGGATTGTCTTTATGAATTAGGACACCAGTTGACTTTATTGTCCCTCAATACTATCCCCCTGAACCCCCAGGCCTAGTAGCTCAGTCCCTCAAGGTGTTTGGTTATAGCTAAGAAGCTTTTATAATCTTGTCCCTTGTGTGCACAAATAACACATTTAGAAATATTCTCAGTCAAACCTATATTTTCGTGGTTATAGTCCCATTCACATCCCCACCCCTGTTCAGCCTGAGGGTCTGTCTACATGTGAGAGCAGATTGTCTTCAGGCATACTCGGTATACTGGTGTTGGCTGGAATTCTCCGGCTTCCAAGTGGCAGAGTGCATTTATAGAATGATCTGTAATTAATTTTCTTTCTCAAGTAAGACAGGACTATCGCCAAGGTTTAAGCAAGACCATGGGAAAAAAGCTGTCAGCTCTTTCCAAGGAGCTGAGACTTGAAAGTCTGACCTTCAACTAAGATAAGGTAAATGCTTTCTCTCCCATTCCCTGGGAATGGCTGAAACAAAGCGTTCTGTAGGTGTTCAGATATACTCCCCCCACTTCAAAACCATCCTCTGACTGGCTAAGGATGTTTTTGCTCCTTTGTTTGCCACAATCCTTTTGGATGAGAACTTGTCACAGGATGCAGGAAACATTACCAGAATGGTTTCTAAATCTGCCTCAAATAGAGTTCTGGAGTGTCTATTACTTCAGGAACCCCCACCGCCACCACATCTATAATCTTTATGTTATCTCTTTTCAATCTTTGTTAGTTACAACATTCCCCCTCATGACTCCTCCGTCCCTGTGAGAGAGCTGGTTCTCCTTTAATCTGACAACCTGTATCTACCTGTAGACTATTATTACGTTACTTCAGGATTATGTATGTTATCTTACCTTTAACTTTTGTGTTCCTCCTAATGTCATCCTGTGCATTGTTCATTCTACTCTGACTTCTCTCTTACTATATATCGCCTTTCTCTTTCAGCAAGTTAATACATATCTACTCTTTTGTTAGTGATTCATCCCCCATTCACCTCCTACCCTTAGTCACTTTCAAAGAATGATTCTCTCAGAATCTTTTCTTGATTTTTCTATAGTAGTGTCTCTTACAATATTTGTCCTTTCCTAACAGACTATTTCCACCCAGTATAAAAGGTTACTGTCACATACGCAATCCTGCAATACCAGTGTTTCTGAGCAGAATTGAGAATTTTCTTGTCTTATTCTCTCTCACTCTTCAGAATTCTCTTTTTGAGAAC
>PVJH01040120.1:0-15923 GCA_004026705.1 Nesogale talazaci
CTTCCCTAAAGGGCAAAGGAGGAATTGGTGCAAACAGGTATGATGACTAACAGGGGAAGACAAAAGAGAGGGCTGGGGTCAGAGTGGAGGGATTAGTAGAGAGGTGGCTGGGAGCTGAGGGATCTGGTAAGGAGGGGTGTCTAGGATATGGAGGAGACCTTACTCCTTACGGGGGCACAGAGAAATAGACCGGGGCTTCATAAAAAGGCAAAGGGGGTGGGGCAATGTCCGGGATTGGGGGGTGTGGGACCTGCCTAGGCTGGTGGGTGTTTCTGGTTAGTAGAGTGTTGGGCTAAAAGAACCTGAGTGGAGAGATAAGTAGTACAAGGAGAGGGACAGGAATCTAAAAAGAAGAGTTTGGATGTAGAGGACCACGGACCACTTGCCAATTTGCTGGCAAAAGTTACTGAGCTCAGTCAGGACATTAAAATCTTAAGTACCATTTTCTGACAATGGGGACCCATTGTCTAGTTTGCATTTGGAGCAAGCCAAATTGCAGTAGAAAAAGAGATGTTTGGTCCGAAAATCTGGTGTTTTTAAAATTTGGATTCTGGCCCCCCCCCCCATACTAACCCCCCTTCATACTATAGGGTTCTTGGAGAGAGACTCAGCTGGAAGATAGACATCCCAAGTATCCAACTGAGTCTCTCATGTGGAGGGAGGGGGAACCGAGGGGCTTCCCAAGAAAAAAGGAACAGAGAGACACAGGTGTCCCTGAAGGTCTCTGTTCTTTGGAATGGAAAGAGGGAGTCTGCCATGAGCTCATGATTTTAGATGGACAGAACTCCTGGTTGAAGGCCCCCACACTAAGGGACTATGACCAAAAAGAGCATGTATTAAATTTGGTGAGGTACTTACTCATAGACGCAGCAGATGGCAGCTCGATGTCCCAGTCCTAACTAAGGAAAAATGGAGGAGAGAGATGGCACAGCATGCACCTAAGAAAAGATGGGGCACGTCAGGACGTTGCTGGTACTCGTCCTGGGTTTCCGCAGTAATGTAAAGGAAGGGATTTGGAGATGGAAGGAAAATAAAAGGATGTATTCAGACCAGACAGCATGGCAGGGAGAGACCAAATGCAAGCATACATATGGTAGCCATCTAAAATGGAGGGGGTGAAAAAGAAAGGAAAAGACATGGGTAGTCGTGGAACAGGACCCTAACTCACCCTAGATGAGGGTATTGTTTATATTGCCACAGGAAGACAGTGGCCAGACTTCAACCCAGTGCTCTAAAACATGATGCAACACACCAGCATGAATCAGGAAAGAGAGAGGTCTGAGGGGCCTACCCCAATACCAACTAAGTGGACAGACAACCCCCCCTCCCCTGTAGAATAACTTACTTCAGAGGACAGCAATGAAGCCAAAGCTCATGGAGAGGAACATGTCTGATCAGAAGTCCCGAGGACTATATTCCTGCTCAAATTAGCCAATGCACAGAGAGGACCATATGGCTGGCCTCACTATGAGACATGACATACCTCACTCACCCCCAGCCCTACAGTGGACAACACTAGAAACACAGTGCAGGAATTATGCCCAATCTGACCCCACCATCCTGAGGCAAATACAAAGGGCATGAAAAAGAACAGCAAGGGGAGCAGAGCAACAAAGGAATACCAAAGCTAGACACTGTGGCCAAGGCATAGACCCCATCAGTTTTGATCAGAAACCTCTCCTAAAGGTCAACAAACAAACTTTGAACTATTTACAGACTTTTCTTTTTATTGTTGTTAGCTTTTTTGTTGTTGATTTGCTTTAGTCTGTCTTGTATTTTGTGCAGATTATAATTTCGCAGGTCAATCTAGATAAGAGACTGGATAAACAAACTGGAGGAGAGAACAAAGGGACTGACTGTTCCTGGAGGGGTGCGGGAGGGAGCATATAAGAAAGAGGAAAGGGGGGAAAGGAAGTGGGTGTTAACAAACCCAGGGATCAAGGAATAACAAGCGATCTAGCATCAATGGCAAGGAGGGTGTAGGAGGCCTGGTTGGGAAAGATCAAAGGCAAAGAGAGGAGTTACTGAAACCCAAATGAAGGCTGTACATGATAATGGGACAAGAGCAAAGTAAAAGGAAATAGAAGAAGGAACTAGGAGGCAAAGGGCATAAATGCCCTTATCTATAAATAGAGATCTAAATATAGGCATGGACATATGAAAAGTATTTTTTATATGATGGTGGGGAAATAGATCTATGTGCATATATTTGTAGCTATAGTATTAAGTTAGCAGATGAGCATTGGGCCTCTACTCAAGTATGCCCTCAATGCAAGAACAATTTGTTCTATTAAACTGGTATTTCATGATGCCGACAAGATCGCTGAAGACAAAGCATATGCATAAGAATATGTAAAGGAAGCTGTTGATGTGCAAATATCAAAAGATATAGCGCCTGGGATCTTAAAGGCTTAAAGATAAACACATGGCCATCTAGCTGAGAAGTAACAAAGTCCACATAGAAGAAGCACACCAGCCTGTGTGACCACGAGGTGCCGATAGGATCACTTATCAGGCATCAAAGAACAAAAAAATCTTAACATTGTGAATGAGGGGAAGTGTGGAGTAAAGACCTAAAGCCCATCTGTCGGCAACTGGAGGTCTCCTTACAGAAGGGTCATGGAGGGGAGACAAGCCAGTCAGGGTGCAGAATGGCAACAATGAAATAGATAACTCTCCTCTAGTTCTTTAATTCATCCTCCCCTAACTATTCCAATCTCAATTCTGCCTTACAAATCTAGTTAGACCAGAAGATGTACACTGGTAAAAATCAGAGCTAGAAATCTAGGGATTTTAGGACTAATAAATCCCCCAGGACCAATATTGAGAGTGGAGATACCATGAGGGTCAGGGAAAGGTGAGAGGAGAAAGAAGGAATCTATCGCAACAATCTACATATAACCCCTTCTCTGGGGGATGACCAAGAGAACAGTGGTTTAAGGAAAACATCAGACAATGGAAGAGAAGAAATAATAATAATAATTTATAAATTATCAAGGGTTCATGAGAGAGGGTGGGGGCTGGAGGGGAAAAGTAGGAGCTAACACCAAGGGCACAAGTAAAAGAAAAAAATTTTGAGAATGATGTTGGCAACAAATATGCTTGACACAATCGATGTATATATGGATTTTGATAACAGTCATATGAGCCCCCAATGAAATGATTTTTAAAAATGAAAAATGACAGAAAGAATAGGTTGAAGACGGAAAATATTCTTAAATTTTAACTTTTGACCTCTCAGGCGAGGTTCACAGGTCCTTAGTTGGGCACGGAGAAGTCGCACCTCCCAGGAGGGAGGGCAAGGGTTTTATAGCATAGGCCTAAGGTAAAAGTAGTTGGAGAATTTTCTATTGTAGTTTGATTGTTTTGCAAGGTGGGAAGTTGCTAACAATGCTATCTGGAAGTGCCAGCCACTCCTGTCTGAGTTTAAAATGTCATCACTGGGGGGTTTGCACACCATCTTCACAGTACTGTTCCATTTGCCCATCCAAGCAACTCCTGTTTCTGCCTAACATGTAGAGTCACACACAGTTTGATTTTATAATGATTGTGAAGTTCCCTCAATATTTCAGCAAAAGTTGTTGAATCCATTTTCACTTGTGGCAATCCCTGGGGTGTCATAGGGTATTCTGTAATTCATTGGATTCTTAGTAGGTGATTTGGGGGAAGGTTTTATTATCAGATCTTTCTTCTGAGACAGTGCTACATGAATTCAAATCTCCAATCTGTTGAATAGCAAATGCACCATTAAACATTTGCCCCCTCTCTCTGGCTACATCTATAGTTACGAAAATGTAAAATTCATCAGCGCTACTTCATGCCTCATTCCCTTTACAATTTCCTCCAGTAAAATTTATCCCCCTTCGTTTCTGCTCTGAATATAGACCAAGATTGCAGGTGGCTCTCACCCTAACTTATTAGCAATATGTCGGTAAAATAAGAGAGGAATATCCCATGAAATTTCAAACAAATGCTAAATCTGTTGTTAACTGCTGTCCAATCAGTTCCAACAGGTGGACGCTATGCAGAATGGATCAAAGCCGTGCTCCATTCCTCCTAAGTTCTCTAGTGTGGGAACATTTTTCCCCTTCCCTCCCTCTTTTTGGTGTCATCTCTTAAAACTGTAAAAATCTTTCTTAGGCTGCACAGTCCTTATAACCTCAGGCTGTAGGCCAAATTTGGTTCATGGACTATATAGATTGTTAAACTCTGTCTTATAATCTAACTACTCAGTGTGGTACATAATCAGTTTGTCAGTATCACTTAGGATCATTTCAAAAATGTAAATTACCACCCAGGAGTTGTGCTCAGGAATTGCCAATGTGCTTACTTGAACTCAGAGTGATCCTCTGTGAGCAGACAGAAGTACCCATGGAGTTGCAGAGACAGTGACTACTTATCGCAGTGGAGAGCCTTTTGATTCTCCTGCAGAAGGAGCGATGGTTTTGAACTGCTGATCTTGTGGTTAGCAGTCCAGTGTGTACTCACTAAAGGCCACCAAGACTCCTTCAATAAACAGATTTGCCATCATTTATTTGTATGTGTAAAATTGAGTTAAATGTTACCTGAAACAGGAGGTTCACGTACATTTTTTAAGAAAAAAAATAACTATTTTTCAGATCTGGGCTTCGATGCTGCAAGGTTGGTATTTTGAAACTACTGGATGTTCCCAAGGGGAAGGCGGGGCTTGTCTACTCTAATAAACAGTTCCACCTTAGAAACTCACACAGGCTGTTCTCCTCAGTCCTCTAAGAGAGACCCATGTGTGGTCCTCATATCCATGGAAATAAGTTGGTTTATTTTTTAATGTTCAGATCTTCAAAATAGTATGTTCATTTTTTAATGCAAAGGGTTACTAAAAGAGCTGTTGAAACAATGCAGTTTTAAAACTTTTATGACACTATAGAGATTTGGGGAGGTTTACCCTTAATATGAAGAAAGGCTATTGAATGTGTTAATATTCTGGTTTATGGTCATTTGTGTCACAGGAGGCTTAGCAGTGGGCCAGAGATTGGTTAGCATAGGAAGACTCCTGTGAACATTTAAATCATACTTTAGACAAAGTTGAAAAGGCTTCCTCTGAAATATTGCTATATGACAAACTTCTCTACAACACAACCATTTGTTTGACTTAAAACAACCATTTAAAATTGTGTGTCTAGGTGTAATGTGTGTGGTTCTTTTCACTTTAACTGTGCTCCCCACAAATCTACTAGCAAACAAAAAAATCTCTACCATTGAAGGACACATAATGGCTCTTTAGGGCAGGGTAAAACTGCCCCAGTGAGCTTCTAAGACTCTTTACAAAAGGACTAGAAAGCCCTATCCTTTCCCCTCAGGGCAGATGGTCATTTGGAACTACAGACCTTGCAGCTCACAGAATAACTCTTAACCATTAAGTCACCAGGGCTCCTTTATACACTTACTACTGAATCCAAAACCAAACACACTGCCATCCAATTGATGCATTGTCATCCCTTGTGGGATGCTGAGACTGACTGTAAAGGCTCTCTCCTGCTGAGCAGGTGGTGGTTTCAACCAGTGACCATTCAGATCGCAGTTCAACGTGTAACCAATATTTCATCAGGGCTGCATATAGACCAACTAACTTATGCTATGAACCTGCCAGATAGGTCTGTTTCTCAATGTTAATTGACTATCAATTAGGGAACCGCACTTCTCCTCTGTATAGTGCATCATTCTCTGAGTAGAACTTGAACTTGTACTCATTAATATTATAAAGTCTAGGTACAGAACCAGATGTAGAACTCCCTCAATATTCTACTCTCCAATCAAGCCACAGTAAGATTCAAATTTATATGGAAGGGTGAAAAAAAAAAAAAAGAACAAGCCTTCATACATTGGGAGGTGTGGCTAAGTTCATTGTGAAATGCATAGACACAAGGGAAGGTGAGTAATTGTGGCCATTTTTGAAATCTGCCTACACCCTAAAGGCAGAGCAGAATTGACTCTCTGAGTTTCTATGACTATAACTCTCTATGGGAATAGAAAGCCTCACTCCTCTCCCAAGAAGCTGTTAGTGGTTTCAAACTGCCAGCCTTGTATTGAGTGGCACAATGTGTAACTGCTCTCCACCAGGGCTTCCCAAATAACCAGGGATCAGTTTGGATCCAGAATAGGTACCAACACCAATATTTTATATCAATAAGGAAAGAGGATATTCAGTCTGGTTATGACTGAACACCCATCCCCAAAAAGCCTAACACTGAGTTGCTTGGATTTTTATGTTACCTTCTTTTTTCAGAGAGTTCTCACTTCCCAACACAAGGTGGTATGTTTTTATCCTACAGTCTGAGACGGAGGTATTCTATGGCAAAGTAGCATCTTCCTTGTGATGACATATGCCTAGACATTTGTTGTGTGAGCTGATGATAGCTCCTGAGGGAAGTCCTCTGAGGTCTTCTATTTCCTGTGAATGGGATCTAAGAACTTTAACTTTCTATGAAAGCGGTAATGGACTCATCATACAAATAGGTGACAGCTGATTTCTAATTTGTTGCTGATTCTGGAGCTAGACTGCTTGAGTGAAGGGTGTGTGGCCTTTGGGAAAGTACTGAACTTTCAGCGAACTGGGGACAGTGAGAACAGCAAGTGCACAGAGCCTGTAGGGATATTGAAATATATGCAGAAGAATGACTGCTTGCATTATCATCATTATCATCATCATCATCATCATCACTGCTACTATAATTTTTCTCAGCATAAGAGGAGTAACTTAATCAGTACGCAGATGGAAACTACCTTGGGATCTGTAATGCATTTTCAACATTCAAAATAAACATTCCACTTGTTGTTTTTTTTATCTTCGCTGCATTCCTACATTTTATGTATCAGTAAGGCCTTCTGTGACACCATAGCGTGGTGCATAAGTGCATATTTGTGGGATCTCATGAAATGGCCCCTTTTACATAGAGAATAAAAGAGATTGAATGCTTGACATATGTATTTATGGACATCTCTGGATAGTAGCACATTGCACATCCATTTTGTTACATGATAATTGGGATAGCCATAATTATTCTAATTAGCATTCTATGGGTGGTTTCTTTTCAGCTCAAACTTTCTCTGGCATAACATGAGTTATTAACTTTGACTCTTATTTATGTGGACAATATATCAAAGCAGCATGTAGAGATCAAAAAAGAAAGAAAAGAAGAAAGGGAAGGAAGGGAGAGAAGAAAGAGGAAAGAAAGCAAAGAGGAAAAAGAAAGGAAAAGAAGAAAGAAAAGTTGAGTGGAAGTGAGACAAAATGCCAAGAAGTAAATTCTGAAAACTTACAGCAGCTTTTCATACATAATTTGCATGCTCCATCTACATTTGGCTATTCGAATGATCACAATGATATGTTTAATATCAACTGCAGGTGACTCAACATAATTCTAAGTGTTGTTAGAATTAAAGACGCCACTAAATTGACGTAAGAGTAAGTTATCTCTAATTCTCTAGGGACAATATACTACATAAAGAATGAAAAAATATGAAAATGAAGGTGTTGACTAACTGCACCAACAGTGTGGATTCTTTCGCAATGCAACTAAGTGGTGAGCATATACTCTTTGTGTCTTTTCAAGGGTTCTTTGTGTGACCCTCTGCATTTCTGCAGAAACTGTGAGCACACACACACACAACACAGTCTTACTTAAATTTGGCACATTTCCTGTTAAATTCCATAACTGCACAAAAGAAAAGAATCCATCAACAATACACAATTTTCCTCTTGAAAAATAGATTGGTCTCAGCAGCCTCCTACCATCTGTCCACCATATGTGCGGATGTTCTCATGGCAGAAAACCTTTCCTCTCGCACGTGTTCTTTGTTAATTGTGTTTTTTTTTTTAAGGAAAATTTAATTTTTTTTTGAATATAGAGCTAATGCATGTCAAAGGTAGAAAATTTGGGGAAATACTAGAAATTTATATTAAAAAATAAAACTAAATCTCATTAGCTGTCATTCAGATAATCATTTCAGAATGTTTTCTTTTTTTTGGGGGGGGGGCAATACTGCTCTCCGGTGGTGGGAGTAGGAGGCCCAGCCCCACTGCTGGAATTGAACCTCCGTCCCAGTGGGCCGCAGTCCCGCGCACAACCACTACGCCACCGGGGCTCAGCCTAGAATGTTTTCTTAAAATATAAATTATCCCAGTTTCCTTTGTAAGAAAAAACTTAGAAAAGAATATTAATGTGTTCTGGATTAATGTAAAATTATAAGTAAATAATTTGTGATTAAATACTTTATAATTAAATACTATTTAATTGTTAAAAGTACTCTTGCCTTCTATAAGTCTTCAGTAATTAGAAAAATATAAAGTCCTACTCATTGAAGAAAAAAAAATCCTGGAGAAAAAGTACCTCAAAGAGCACAAATCATAGACATGCAGCTAGGTATTTTTCGACAAAATTAGCATCCTTGAATGAGCCATATCTAATTAACATAGTAGACTAAGTTCTATGACCCAGAAGTCCTGCCCCATTTTAGTCTCTTTCCATTCACTTGTATCATTCACATTGTCCCAACTTCTAACACTTGAGATTTATTTTTCTTGTTTCTAAGTATTCTGTAAATGGAATGATGGAAGTTGCCCAACTTGGAGTCTTTCTTCTTTCATAAGAATTGCTATGAGATGTTCATTGACACATGTCGGAGAACCTCGGACCTCGACATTAATGCTTTCTAGAGGGAGCCTTGAGATGCGATGCAGTTACGTCCTGAGTCATTTTCTCCCCATAAGAAAGAACTGAAAATGGATTAATCATTACTCGATGACTGCTTTGACCCTAGCCTTGTCTTCACATACAAAACATTACACCGAAATGTCAAAGCAAAGAAGTACAGAGTTAAATAATATCATTTAAATAAGAAAGACAACATCTTAAAAGTTTTTAACATCTGCAGTATGGCCCAGATCTTAAGACAGATGAGAATTTGGATCTGTGGAAACGGATGGGGAGAGGAGGTGTGGAGAGAGAGGCGTTAGAAAGGGGAATCCCTTTCCATAAAATCAACTGGTAGTTGCTTTTCAGGATTTTTTTCCCCTTTTATTTGCCTTTTTTTAAAAAAAACTAGGACCTTGCTGGCTTTCCCTTAACAAAAATATCTGTCTAACGTGGTCTGTTGTTGGCATTTCCTTAACTGTTTTCCAAAAGGGTTCACTAAAGTATCATAAACAATATCAATAACAAGGTTAATCAGTTACTTATCATAATAATTCTTTTCAAAAAACTCTTAGGACCCATTTTTTTATCTAACAACAGTAAAATAACTCGCAAAAACTAAGAACATTATAGCAAAATGTTTGGAACACAGCTGCAAAAGGTATAAACACATACTAACAAGGCCAACTAACGCACAGTGATGCAAGATGAACTACTCTTCTTTACAAAAATCACGTGTGTCCTGTCAGATTCTGATGTTTTCTTTGAGCCCAGATGCAAAATTTTGTCAACATTTTACATTGACATCCAATAATATAGAGGACTGATGCAGTTGAGTACCAGGGTAGAATTCAGACACACACACACACACACACACACACACACACACATGCATACATATATAATTATGTAATACTTTAGGTTTAATATTGTTAGTGATATAGATTCAGGATGTGTGCATTTTGGGATATATTTTTGCCTGTTTGGTTGGTTTAAATTTAACAAGTACTTAAAATAGGACACCAGAAAAAAAATGAATCTACTTATATAGTTTTGTGAGCAATTTTCCAAATCTACAAGAAAATACTTAATTTGTGAAAACAAATATAATATTTGAATTGTTCAATATTTCTTCTTCCTTCTTTGAATTTTATTTTATTTAGTTTCTCTCTTTAAGTTACAGTTGAGATAAGGGTCAGCTTGAACACTAAGGTCTTGTTAAGACTCCAGGAGTGAAATGAGATTAATGGAGACACATTCTATATCTTAATATTTTAAACCTAGAAAAGACCTTAGGCATTAAGTCTAATCCCTCTGAATTCAAGTCTCAGAGGAGGTAAGTAAGCTAGTGATGTCATGTAACTAATTAATGGCAAGGCTTTGCTCAGTACTCTATCATGTATTAATATTTCATCATTTTAGTTTTGATACATTGTAGAATATTTGCCAAGAAATGTACAATGAAATATAGCAACTTATCTATACCTCCTGCTAAACTTAGTGATTCATCTTTATTCCACATTGTTTTAAAGAATTTAAGGCCAATTGATTAATTAAATCTATAGATTTTATCCTGTTGGTCTATAAAGTCACAGATTTTATCTATTTCAACATGTATTTTGCATAAGAAACAAAACAAACAAAGAAATTCTGTTCTAGTCAGGCAAAGTTATGACTACAAATGAGGTCTTTATTTCTTCAGGATTTTTGTTTCATTCAATTCCCTCCCAAGTTTTTAATAGATGCATGCTTTGGGGTTACTTGAAAATTCCTCAATTTAGAGGAAAGTAAAAGGAAATAGATGAAAGAACCAGGAGGCAAAGGTCATTTATAAAGATCTAAATAAAGGTGTATACATGCGTAAATATATTCATATGTAATAAAAGAGTAATACATCTATGTACTTAATTCTATATGTTAAGAATTAAGGTTGGGCTTTGACTCAAGTACTCCCTCCATACAAGAATACTTTGTTCTAATGATGCGGCATTCTGATGCTCACCTTTCTGACACGTTCACTGAAGACAGAATTGGATACATGGCAGATGTGCTGAAGAAAACTAATGGTACCCAGCTATCAAAAGATATAGCATCTAGGGTCTTAACAGCTTGAAGATGAACATGTGGCCATCTAGCTGAGAAGCAACCAAACCCACATGTGGAAAAAGCATGTCAGACTATGTGATCATGATGTGTCCATAGGATCAGGTATCAGGCATCTATGATTCATAACAAAATCATATACAATGTGAATGAGGATGAAGCGTGAAATGGAGACCTAAAGCCTGTCTATAGACAGTTGGACCTCCCCTCACAGAAGGGTGATAAGAAAAAGATGGGCCAGTCAGGGTGCAGTATAGCACCAATGGAACATACAACTTTCCTCCAGTTATTTTTTTTTTAATCATTTATTGGGGGCTCGTACAACTCTTATCACGATTAATACATGCTTCTATTGTATCCAGATCACATTTGTACATTTGTTGCCATCATCATTCTCAAAACATCTTCCTTCGACCTGGACCCCTGGTATCAGCTCCCCATATTTCCTCTCCCACCCCTCTCACCCTCCCTCATGAACCCTTAATAATTTATGAATTATCATAATGTGTTCATACTGTACTCTCTAATATGTCCCTTCATCCACTTCCCTATTGCCCATGTCCTAGGGAGGAGGTTAGATGTAGATCCCTGCAATTGGTTCCCCCTTTCTACTCCACTTTTTCTCCACCATCCCGGTATCACCACTCTCACCACTGGTCCTAAAGGGATCATCTGTCCTGAATTTCCCATGTTTCTGGTGCCAGTGTACATCACATCTCCTGGTCTAGCTGAATTTGTAAGGTAGAATTGGGACCATGATAGTGGATGGGAGGAAGCACTTAAGACCTAGAAATTTCACAGAGGCAAAAATCACAACAACCAATAAACATATGAGAAAATGTTCCTGATCATTAGCCATGAGAGAAATGCAAGACTAGCCCAATTCCAAAAATCAAAAATAACAAGTGTTGGAGGGGTTATGGGGAGACAGGAACTCTTATCCACTGCTGGTGGACCTGTAGGTATGTACAGTCACTATGGAAATTGATTTGGCAATATCTAAAACAGATGGAAATTGAGCTACCATATGACTCAGCAATCCCCCTACTGGGTATATATGCAGAAGAGGCAAGCAACAAATCACAACCAGACATCTGTGCTCCAATGTTCATCGCAGCACAGTTCACAATTGCAAGGAGTTGGAAACACCCAAAATTTCCATCAACTGATGAATGGATTAAAATCTGTTTTACATACATACAATGGAGTACTATGCATCGCTGAAAAGCTGTGATGGACTCATGAAGCACATAGCCACATGAGAAGAACTGAAGGAAATTTTGCTAAGTGAAGTAAGGCAAGCACAATAGAAGATGTACAACATGAGTTCGCTGAATCAAGCTTAAAAAAATGCAAAAGCGGGGCATAGGGAAAAAACTACTGTAAACAGAAATTCCTGGGGGGAGACTCAGGTAGTAAGACAGGGGTCAGTTTAAATCCAGGGCTACATATGGTAGTCAACTGACGTGGGGTGGGGTGGGGTGGTTGGCTCTGTGCAGAGAGGGAATAGAGTACTCACCCACCCAAGGAGAGTGTATTGATTATATCTCCTCAGGGAAAGAGGGAATAAACTTAAATCTGGTGATCCAGGATGTGAATGAATCATGACAGCATGGAGCAGGGAACCTGTGGAGGGGTCTGAGGGCCCAACCCCAATCCCAACTACCTGGACAGCCACCTCTCCCCTAGGGGAATTTGCCTTGGAGGACAGCACTGAAGTTGCAGCTTGGACATGAGACATGCTTGATCAGAGCACATGAGAACAAATGAAAGGGGAGGAAGAGAGAGTGGTTTACATACTGACCCACAGACCCTTAAGAACGATATCCCTATTTGGAAGAGCCAATGAACAGAAAGGACCATATGGCTGGCCCCACTATGAAATGAGGTGTCCCTTGCTGACCCAAGGCCTTACGGGGACAACAATAGAGAAGCAGGGTCAGAGTTGTACCCTTTCTGACCTCACTACACTATGGCAAAACACTAAGGGTGTGCAGCAGAGCATGGAGTTCCTGAGGGAATGATAAGGGTTTTCTTTGGAAATTGATTTGACAATATCTAAAACAGATGGAAATTGAGCTACCATATGACTCAGCAATCCCCCTACTGAGTATATACCCAGAAGACTCAACAAACCATGGCCAGACTCAACCAGGGACACTCCTGGAGGTCAATGAACAGATCTTGAACTTTTTAGAGGTTTTTATTTTGTGTGTGTGTGTGTGTGTGTGTGTGTGTATATATATATGACATTGGGCTTTTTGTAGTTGTTATTGCTTTATTTTCTTTGGTTGCTTCATCTTAGGATGCCTTATTTTTTGTACATAATTTTATCTTTGCAGGTCTATCTAGATAGTTTAAGCTGCATAAACAATTTGGAGAAGAAAACAATGGGACTGATGGTACCAGGGGGAAATGGGAGATGGGGAAGTGCGGGAAAGGGGGTGGTGTTGACCAGCCAGGGATAAGGGAACAACAAGTGATTCAAAATCACTGACAAGGTGGGTGTGAGAGGCCTGATGGGGTTTGATCAGAGAGTAACAGAAAGAAATTACTGAAACCAAATAGAGGCTGAGCATGATAGTGGGACAAGAGGAAAGTAAAAGGAAATAGAGAAAAGAACTGGGATGTAAAGGGCATTTATAGAGGTTTAAATACAGGTATTTAGAAAACTGATGATATCTGGTTATCAAAAGATATAATGTCTGGGGTTTTAAAGGCTTGAAAGTAAAAAAGTGGCCATCTAACTCAGAAGCAGCAAACCTTACATGTAAGGAAACCAGCCTGTGTGACCACAAGGTTTCAAAAGGGTCAAATATCAAGCATCAAAGAACTAAAAATTATATCATTATAAATGAGGGGGAGTACAGATTGGGGACCCATAGTCCCTCTGTAGTTTAAGTGATATCCACTTACAGAGTGGTTGCAGGGAGGAGATGAGCCAGTCAAAGTACAGTGTAGCAATAGTGAAATATGCAGCTTTTCTCTAGTTTCTCTAGTTCTTTAATGCTTTCTTCCTCCCACTATAATGACCTCAATTCTACCTTACAAATCAGATTGGATGAGAACACGCACACTGGTACAAAGAAGAGCCCTCAACACAAGGAGTTCAGGATAGAGAAAGCCCTGACGGTCAATAATGAGAAGAGAGATACCAGGAGGATAAGGGGAAGGTGGAGGGAAAGGTGGAGGGATAAAGAGAGAACTGATCAAATGGATCAAAATACAATCCCCTTGCAGGGGGGCAAACAACAGAAAAGTGGGTAAAGGGTGACAGAGCATGATGTACGATATGAAGATAATAATCGATAACTTATCAAGGACTCATAAAGGAGGGTGGGTGAGGGAGGAAGGAGAAAATGAAGAGCTGATATCAAGGGCTCAGGTGGAAAGAAAATCCTTTGAAAATGATGATGGCAGCATATGTACAAATGTGCTTGACACAATGGATTGTGTTAAGAGATGGATTTTGATAAGACATATAAGAGCCCCCAATAGTCATATTTAATAGGAAAGAATTTTCTCATTTCAAAATGATAAAATAAAAGTCTAGAGAAGAGAATTAGGAGTTCTCTAAATTTCTTCTGGATCAAATATTTTCTAGATGTTGTTCTACCCCGGTGAAAATTCGGTATCATCATATCTGTGTCTCCCACTGGGACTCAAGCTTTAGAGAGGTTTGCAACGATCACAAACAGCTGAGATTCATCTTGACAAATCAAGCTGGTGTTTCAATGCAACTTTCTAATTGAAGGGAGGTTTTCTTTTCCCTCAATATTTATCCAAGTAGCTAATCAGCAAAATAAATGGGCTATATCAAATATCCTGAGATCGCAAATTGTATTTAGTTCAAGTCAACAAATTAGAACATTCTATGGAACCTCTTACCCAACCCCCTTTCTCTCTGTACCAAAGGCATTATCTGTCCTTCAATTCCTCCAATTCTTTGCCTTTAGTATGCTTTTTTATTTAGGGGTTAATTTCAGATGCTTGTTCTCAAAGCTTCTGCTATTAATGTGGTGGCTTAAACTCTAGTAGGCATCTGTAGAAAAGATAGCTGATGACAGATTAGAACATCTTTATATTGTTACACCTTATTTTGATATTTATTTAGCATTCATAAAAATGGTAGCTCTTCATTTTTTTGGGGGGGGGGCATCACTGCTCTCCGGTGGTAGGAGTAGGAGGCCCAGCCCCATTTGCTGGAATTGAATCTCCATCCTAGTGGGCCGCAGTCCCGCACACAACCACTACACCACTGGGGCTCAGCCCAAATCATACTTTTTTTGTTTTTGTTTTTGTTTTTGTTTTGTGGGCATCACTGCCTCTGGTGGTCGTGGACACAACCCAGCCGCCACTGCATTTGAACCGCCAAGCCCGCGGGCTGCAGTACCACACACAACCACTTATGCCACCGGGGCTCAGCTCTTCATTCTTAATCCAGTAATCAAGTGAATAGATGTCTCCAGTGTTCAAATAAAAATATGCACCCAATTCAAGCCTTAAATGAACTGATATATTGACAGAAGTGTAAAATGCTATGTTCATACTCTTAGGAGCTACAAAAAATGAAGTAGATGTTCTGAACCTCCTGTGAAGTATGTAACAAAGGAAGAAGGTAGCATAGATGTGTGAGTTGTAGAAAAAATAACACCAGATCACAATATTAGATGAAGGAAAATAAATATCTTCAAAGAAACAAAGCTCTGTTCAATAGAAAACCCACAAAATTTATATCTATTTGTGAAAATAAAAAAGCATCCTGGGTACATCCATCTTCTTTTAATGGGCTTTAGATCATTTAAAATATTTTTTTTTTAAATTTTATTGGGGGCTCTTACAGCTACTACAACATTCAGTACATCATTTGTATCAAGCACATTTGCACACATCTTTCCACATATATTTCCCAATATTTTCCACCTGAGCCCTTGATACAAGCCCCTTTTAAAAAAAACCCTCCCCTTTCCCTCCCCCCCCCTTTTTAAAAAAATTGATCATTTTATTGGGGGGGGCCCTACAACTCCCATCACAATCCCCAACAACATCAGTTGTATTCAGGCCACTTTTGCACACCCATTGCCATCATCACTCTCAAAACATTCTCCCTCCCTCCAGGCCCCCATTATCTGCCCCCTATATTACCCT
>PVJH01040121.1:0-15910 GCA_004026705.1 Nesogale talazaci
TCACCACATGGTTTCTTCAGATCAGGACATGAGCAGAGTTCCATGTGTCTTGTCTGCTGCGATGTCTCCCAGGGAGTGAACCAAGAGAGACAGACAGAGAAGAGAGAGGAGAGAGAGACTCCTACCTTCAAGGAGGAATACAGGAGTTCCCAGGAGAAGACTATGTCCACATAAAGACCTCATTGATCTGATAGAAAGGCTGACTCCACCCCTTCACTCTTAATCCTCTTAAATTGACAAATGATTATATAACTACCACAGCTACCTATAAAATGGCTTGGGGGAAAAACAAACAAAATAGAATATTAAATCTAGTCTATTTCATTAAGGACATTTCGGAAGTAAATTCAGTAAATTTAGTTTATATCATAATATATTTTCCTGTTCAATATTTTAAGTAGTTTTTGAAATGTTGTACCAGCAAGAATTTCCATTAGTTTCCAGCTCTGTGTGCAAAAATTTCTGTCATATGTTTATTTTAACATATTTTTCTCATGAAATATATATGCAACAAAATAATATTTGCAACATTATTCTCAGGTGAAATTCAGTGCCTTTAGACTATCATTGTTTACAAGAATTACCAACATCTCCATATTTCCTTTCATACATAACAGAAACTCTTCCAAAAATAATAATTTTGGCCAGAAACTCTTTCCTTAACATCAAATAATTAACTAAATCATTCTTGTTTCAATTAATTGCAAAGAAGTCTGTTTAAACACTTTCTTCTTCCTCTGTAAAGAACACAGCTTAAACACTGTTCAATATCTTTATTGTCTTTGAGCCAGATCTTTTTACTAGTATTTTATTGTGGTATGTATCTCAATATCAAAATCTATATAAATACCTGTCTATAAACCATACTACCTTTACTCTATCCAGTTCAGTGTTTGCAAATTGTAGCACTATCTAACTCTCAAGCTTTTCACCTAAGGAGCAGATAGAAAACTCACCTCAGGGAGAAAGTTGACTTTCAGGGGTGGCCCACAGGTGCCTGCACAAAGACTGCAGACAGAAACCACTGTGCTGATCTCTGGGGTAGCTCCACTGTGCCCGTCAGGAAAGATGCAGAGACAACTCTAGGTAACACTCCTGACCAATAGTCTGAACGCTTACAGCCAGAACAAATGTCGCTATGTGACCCACAGAAGCTGGAAGACAGTGCAAGCCCGGGAAGCACCTCTCCTGTATGTGATGGGCTGCTGTCAGCAGGGGGTTCTTGGAATACATTGACCTCAATACCCACACTTGGTACTTATTCTTGGGAAGAAAAGATGATCTTCTTATTTGCGTTGCTTCTTTTAATCCCACAAATAACTGTGTTAGGATACCCTTTTATTCCAATATTAAATCTAGAATATAATGAAGTATCTTTTACTCCTTCCCAAATATTCTGAAATGTTATAGGGGAAAGGAGTTTTAGAGATGGCGTTCACTTGTTTTCCTATGTGGTCAGAGGTATGAAAAGATTCTGGTAGACCTAGTCTTGATTCCATTACATGGCAAGGATAGAGGCTGTCTTTAATTTCATCAGATCATCTGTGTACTTCTAATGGTAATGGATGTAAAGTTAAATTACATTTAAAATCTGCACAGATGGCCCTATGATTGGTAGAGTGAAGACATCAGAGAGAGGGCTGTGTTCTTCCAAGGACACCACCAGCATCGCTTTTCTAGTGCAAGTTCCAGAAGCAGGGACTCCATTCAGCCCTTTCCACCTTCATATAGCAATGCACCTCCCACATGCAAATACCTAATGGGCATCCCAATGCAATCACATGTACTTAAACTCATGTTCCATCTAAGCCTGGAGAGCATTTCCTGGGTGTCACGAATCTTATCCACATGAACATGAAGCATGTGTGGGTTTTCCTCATTCTGGCAACTCAGGGAGGTGAGCGGTTCAGGGATTCACACATGCAGTCTGGGGGTGCAGCATCTGAGCACAGGACTCACTGTGTTTTTCTTTATCCCCAGGTGTGCTGGCCCAGGTGCACCTACAAGAGTTAGGTCCTGAACTGGTGAGGCCCTTGGAGACCCTATCTCTCACCTGTGCTGTCTCTGGATTTTCTTTAACTACCTCTCATGTGACATGGTTCACCAGGCTCCAGCAAAGGGTCTGGAATGGGTTGTTGTAATAGGGAATAATGGGGGCACAGAGTATAATGCAGCTCTCCAGTCCTGTATCAGCATCACCAGGGACACTTCCCAGAACCATGTTTATTTAAAACTGAGCTCTGTGAATCCTGAGGACATGGCCATGTATTACTGTGCAAAATGCACAGTGATGGAAAGTCAGACGCAAACCTTGGTTTCAGCAGTGGAATGAACTCAGTGAATGCTCTCAGCAGCTGTGATTTCCCCACCTTGCCAGCTCCTCTCTAGGGACCACCATGCACAGACTGTAGAGAACATTCATGCACCTGACCATGCCTTCCTTTCATTGCAATGAGTTTTGCCTGTCTTTCACAAGGCAGATTTCAGAGTACTATGTATTGCTCAGATCTCAGTTTACAATTCATATACTAACTGGTGCCATTTGCTACCAAAGTTAGAAATAATTAATGCAGAAAAATGTATCATGTTGAGTTCCAAACTTTCTCCCCACCCTCAGATGCATCTCAAATCTTTTCATTCTTATGAATACTCACTAATGCACATTGTTTATGAAGTAATTTACCCATAGAACAACCTAGAAAATATCATCTATGCCAATACTGTTGTTTGAAAACATGTAATTATTAACAAGGTTCTCAAAAACAGAAAAACTAATTCAAAAGGGAAAGAACTACAAAGAACAAAGACCTACAATATAATAGCATAAAAACAAAAAAGATAAGAATACAAACAAAATGAACTCATGGCAGAAAAATTGAGGACCAAATCCATAGTTCCACAAAGGAGGAAATAAAAAAAAAAGCTCAAAGTGTAAGGCGAGCAATAAAATGCATGCACATCAATAATGCCATGGAGTATAAATGTATTCAATGTACTTCTCAAGAGGAAGGGAGAAGCAGAATAGACAAGGAAGCTTAATCCATAAATCTATTGCTTATAGAAAACACATTTGAGCCATTAAGACAAATGTAATCTGAAAATCAAAGATGGGAGAAGAGATAATTGCAAGAAAAATGCAAAGGTATCAATAGTTACTAATGACAGTTTTAAAAGGAGCAGTGGCAGTTTTACTTATAATAAAATAGATGTCAAGGCCAAATCACTCATGGGAGACACAAAAGGGCATTATTTGATAAAAGGAACAAGTGAGCAAGAAGAAAAAAAATAATAACACACGTCTATGAACCCATATGCAGATCCTCAAAATATACTAATCTAACTCTTATAGAGGTAAAAAAAGAATACATAATTCTGCAACAATAAACTTAAATATACCACAATCAGCTTTACAGAACAAGTCAGTGAAGTAACTGGGTAATAAATCAATACAGTAACAGAAGAACACAATTAACTGAATTCTTAGACACTTGGAGAACACTCTATCCAGTAAAAACTCAATACACAATTTTCTGCAGTTAACACAGAAAATTCTTCAGAATAAAACATATGTTAGGCTATAATGCTAGCCTTAATAATTTTTAATTGATATTACAAATATCTTAATTGAAACATTATGAAATTAGAGATGAACATAAGAACGATAAAGGAACTAAAGCTAACATGGAAAATGAACAACAATTTCCTATAACATTATTGGAAAATGGTGGTGGTAAGGTACTAAAATTGTAAGTTCCTTGAGAAAATGAAAATAAGCATAGCCTCTGCTTTGATACACAGCAGAGCACTACTAAGAACACATTAGAGCTATGTGTGCAGATGTCAGAAAAGAAATCAAAACTCACCATCTTAACACAACATCATCCACAACTAGAACAAATAGAGCAAAATAAATCATGAGTCACCAGAAGAAATAAATAATAAAAGTAGAGCAGAAATAAATTAAAAAGAAAGCAATGGGAAAATAATCAGTACGACAAGTCAATTGATTTAAAATATTTGCAAATTTTGACAAACTGCTGACAAGCATATCAAAGTGAAAGGAATAAGAAAAGCAAATATTAAGAGTGAGAATTGAAGAGACCAAAATGACAACAGAACCAATACTAGGAAAGATACCACAGTGAATTTGAGAACCTAGACTAAATGGACACATTTCTAGAAACACAAGCATATATATTTCCACTTCCCATTGGAAAGTAGTATGGCCCAGTGGCTTAATGATGAGGAGTTGGGCTGCTTACTGCAAGATCAACTGTTCAAAACAACCCACGGCTCCTTGGGGTCTTCTAATGAGCAGCGGGCATGGATGATGGGTCAGGCTATCTACATGTGTGAATCACAGGGTCTCCATGGTGATGCTGTGAGGACAAATGAATAAAAATTAGCTGTGTGTGACCAATACAGCTCTCTTACCATATTTTATTGACTATACCCATTTCTCAAGAGCATTATTTAACAAAAATCTCACTGGCCATCATGAAGGCAGGAAGGCTAAGATTGGGGTGAAAAATTGGGTCATGGAATGTTTACTATTGCTGTGAAACACACATTGAAAACAGGGCTAGGCTCTCAGTTGGTCACCAAAGAATGGGTCGCCAATGACCAGATCAGAGTGAAATGTAAAAACAACTCTTTTTATGGTAGAAGATAAATCCAGTTGGACTCAGATTTCATGAAATTTAATCTTTGTGTCTAAGACCTTTGGAAATTATGAATTCAGGTAGAATCTTGCTCCATTTTAAAACAAACAAAAGCAAGACCCTGGATTTTGTGGGATGTCCATCTTTCAAAACCCATCCTTTGAGGATTACTAAGCTTATAAAATAATCAATGCATCTTGCACTGGTTATCTGGATCAGAATCTAGTCTCTACTTTATTTTTACCCAGAGTATCATACTGGTTTCTGTTTTTAATGCATCTGAATTCTTTCTATGTCCCAGGCAGTGCCATGACATCTATATCCTGTGACGAAAGAAAAGGTATTTGTGCCACTGTCTTCTCTATCAACATCAATAACCCTGAGCACAGTTAAGAAATCCTAATTTCTTGAGAAGAGAATTCTGTGACAAATGCTGAGAGTGTGAAGGGGTTGCCTGTCATGATGTGAATGCCGAGTGTCCCAATGTAAGGAGAAGTCTTGAACATAAGGAAGTGCAATTAGGTGATGTGCTTCATTGAACCCCAGCACAGCTAAAGACACAGAGTCTCCAGATGTATTCTCGACATCTGCATTTATCTACCCAGTCTTTGCTTCTTGTACCTATGTCTGTCTGGACCAGACCTACTTCTGTGTTCTTCTGAGTCCAAGTTATCAGCTTTTTGAGGTAAAGGTACTATTTTTTATTTTGAATACTTTTATTGGGGACTCTTACATCTCTTATCAAAATTCATACATTCTTCCAATGTATTAAGTGCATTTGCACATATGTGGCCATCTTCGTCAAAGCATTCTGTTCCCACTTGAGCCCCTGATATCAGCTTCCCAATTCTTCCCCCTCACTCCTGCACCCGCCCTCCCTCATGAACCCTTGATAAGGTATTGATTATCTTTTCCATATCTTACATCATCGTCCATCACCCCTCACCCACTTTTCCATTATTTATCCCCCTGGGTCATGTTTTAGTTTGGTCCTTGCAATTGATTCCCCCTTTCTCCGCACAACAGCTTTTAATCCTCCATGTTGGATCTCTGCTATCCATGTCGGACCTGAGGGGTTTATCTCTCCTGAAGTCTCTGTGCTACAGACTCTTATCTGTAGCAGTGGACATACTCTGGTCTAATGTGATTTGTGAGGTAGAATTCAATTCATGATAGTGGGGTGAAGGAACCATCAAAGAACTAGAGAAAAGTTGTGTTTTATCGGTACTATACTGGACCCTGACTGGCTCATCTCTTCCCTGTGACCCCTCTGTGAGAAGTTGCTCAAGTGTCTGCAGATTGACATTGGGTCTCCACTCCATGCCCCCCCCCCATTCACCTTCATTCTTAATAAGATTGTATGACAAAGGAAGCTCCTTACGTGTTTGCTCTGAGTATACCTGTAGCTCTAGGGCATTATTACACAAAACTCACTGGGGCTTCTGAGGGCAGGCAAGCGAGGATGATCTAGAAAGATTGGTCCATGGCATGTTTACTCTCTGGGTGGAAACCTCCACTTCAAGCGCAGGCTGAGACTCACCATGTGTGGGATAAGTAACCAATGAGCCAGTCGCAGGGGAAATGATACAAAAGTTTCATTTCCAGACCCACTTCATATGAATTTAGACAACTCCCCAAACATGATCCTGAAAACTCTACAGCTTGTTTACTGAACCAAGTCAGAGGATGCAAAAGATGGTTAAATTTATATATGCAGCATGTATTCCCCACAATTAAACTATAGCTTATTTCCTGAGTTCTGTGTGTTTAGTGATTTACCTGTATATGTATATCTATATCTATATCTATATATATATAGCCTCAAGATTTACAGTCCACATAAACTAATCACAACTTTGAAGAAAGATGAGTGTTTCTGCTCTTTTAAAGATTTATTGACTTAGTAATTCATGGGAGTATTTCTGAAGGAAAAAATGTACTTTAAATTCTGTCTTCCAAAGGAAAAGAAATGAAAACTCAGAAATAAAAACATCATCTTACAGACAACTGATCTTGGATAAGATCCCCAAAAGTGAACCTGAAATTGACAAATGGGACTTATTTAGAATAAAACACATGTGTACATCAAAGGACTTTACCAAGAGGGTAGCCAGGCAACCCACAGACTGGGAGAGGATTTTTAGCAACAGTGCAACAGACAAAGGGCTTATAACAAAAATCTACAATACCCTCATCTCAAGCAAGAAGATGAAAACAGATAACCATGTGAAGAAATGGGAAAAAGAACTGAAAAGAAGTTTCACTAGAGAGGAGGTTCTTATGGCCAATGAACATATGAGAAAATGAGAAATGCAAATCACAACAACCATGAGATATCATCTAACACCCTTAAGGCTAGCCCAGATCAGAAAATCAGAGTGCAACAAATGTTGGAGGGGATGTGGTGAAATCGAAACACTTCTACATTGTTGGTGGTCGTGTAGATATGTACAGCCACTGTGGAAAGCAGTCTGGCGATATTTAGTGAAAATGGAAGTTGAACTACCCTACGATCCAGCTATACCACTATTGGGTATATACCCAGAAGAAATAAACCACAGCCAGCGGTATGCACGCCAATGTTTATTGCAGCACAATTCATAATCACAAAGACGTGGAAGCAAGCTAAATTTCCATCAGTAGATGAATGGATTAGCAAACTCTAGCACATACACACAATGGAATACTATGCCTCACTCAAAAGCTCAGATGGACACATGAAACACATCTCTGCGTGGGAAGAACTGGAGGAAATTATGCTAAGCGAAGTTAGTCAATCACAAAAGGAGAAATACTGCATGAGCCCCCTGAGGTAAGTAGAAACAGTATGGTGAGTATAAAAGAGAAAACTTCTGTACCATAACAATCGGTCCAAGAAGTAGGGTAAGGGGAGGAGGGAGGACCAAACCCAGGGAGGTACACGTGGGATGCAACACAGTAATGGGAGAAAGATGAGGGGGTAGAGGGGATAGGGAGATAAAAGGGAGTTCAAAAAGGAAAGGATAGCAGAGGGAAAAGGGCACTAATCTACCCGGGGTTGGGGGGGAGAGTCCTGGTCTTGTCTCCAGAGAAACTGGAATGGGCAAGCAGTTCCTACCACAAAACACCCTGTAGGACAGCGTGGATGCATGGAAGGATGCAAGAAAAGAGAGAGCTACAGAGCTGGAAGCAACCAGAGTCTGATGGGCTCCGTCTCTAGAAGTGGGCATGGCAGAGAACAGGCTGGGGAAGGGGCCAACATCCCACACCCACAGGGATAAATACAAGAAGGGAGGAAGAGGAAGAGTGCTGAACAATACTTGTGAGATTATGTAGAAGTGGCGGGATTTGTTTCTTGTTCTAGTGTTGTTAATGATACGGGCTCCTTATGTGCCCTTAATAGTTCAGTTTTTGTTTGTGGCAGCAATAGGGCTTTGACCCAGTTATCCAGCATTTGGACAGAGTTATGTGTGCTAGCCTTTATCTGTCCAGACATAGATATTATTCCTGGAAACGAACCGGTCCCTATCCCTGCTATTGATTACATGGCAGGAAGAGCTAAAGGGCAGTGCAACTAGGTGACCTATTTGTAAGATTAGGGACCAGTACTGCAGTGGCCTTTGGAACTGCAGCATACCAAGTTATCCAGGCAGCTAATCTCCGATATGCAGACCTCATCAGGCACTACACAAGATTTGCAAGATCAGGTAGATTCTTTAGCAGCAGTAGTATTACAAAATAGAAGAGGTTTAGACTTACTTGCTGCAGAGCAGGGAGGTATTTGTTTGGCTTTACAGGAAAGATGCTGTCTTTATGCCAACAAATCTGGAGTTGTAAAAGACAAAATCAAGTGGCTGCAAGAAGACTCGGAGAAGAGAAGAAAGGAGTTGACCACCAATCAACTGTGGACTGGGCTCAATGGACTGTTGCCTTACCTCTTGCTACTGTGGGGCCCCCCCTCGTTAGTTTATTGCTTTTGCTTTCATTACGGCCAGTATTATTCAACAAGCTCATGGCATTTATTAAGTAACAGATTGAGACCATTCAAGCAAGGCCCCTGCAAGTTCATTATTGTCGCTTGGAGATGAGCGATCTCGAACAGAGTGGCACACACGACTAGTATGTGATAAGACCCTCTGCCTCTGTGAGCTGAACTTGACAGCCAATGACGGGTAGGATCAGGAGCACTCTTTACCAACCTAAGACAGGTCATGGTGACATTAGAAGGCCATTGACCGATGACGGGTAAGGACTGAGTGTGTGTCCTGACAACCTAAGACAGGCAGAGTTCCCGGGAGGATATTACTTGAAAAAATAAAAAAGGGGGACCTGTCAGGAGCCATCCAGCCCGGACATGCTTGACCTGTCTACAGGCCAGATATGCCTGAACTCTGTTGCAGTTTGTTGCCTGGGATTTGTAGTTTTTAGCTCTTGTAACTGTAAACAGCCCTAGCCTCTGAAGCCTGACTTGCAGCTGTGCTGCCATTCACTTGTTAATTTTGAAGATCACGATATGCTAATTGCTGGCTTACTTCTCCCAAATAACCCCTCCCCACCCCAGAAAAGATGTAACTACTGACACAACATATGTATGTATGTATGCATACATTATGATTAGAGCTGTATGAGTCCCCAATAAAAAAAAAAAGATCCCCAAAAGTATCAAATGGGAAGCAGTTGCCCTTTTCAACAAGTGGTGCAGGAAAAAAAATGGATAGCTACATGTGGAAAAATGAAGCTAGACCCTTACCTCACTCTATGCACTAGAATAAACTCAAGGTGGATCACAGACCTCGAAGTAAAACCACAAACTATTAGGGCCATCAATGAGGGAACTGGGACCAACCTGAGAACTTTGGGACAGGGATTACATTGGCTATAAGAAATAGAGAAGGACACAAACACAGAGGAACAAACAGACAAGTGTGATATACTGAAGATAAAACACTTGTGTACGTAGAAATAATTCAACATTCAAACACTGAAGACAAGGCATGGATAGGGGAAGTATGTGGAAGCCAGACACAAACTACCATGCTGGAATAGGGTAGTTCTATCAAGGAAACCTGGATGCACAGAGCACAGGACAATGACTCCCTTATGGAGGAAATGAGAGGCGACCTCACTTTGTAGGGACTGGGTGACTGGGAGCTAGAAATATAAAATGGGCATACTTTATGAACAACTTTATGTAAAAGCGTCCATCAATGTCAAAGAAAGGAGAGAATATAATGGAAGACAATGATAAGGATAACAATGTTCATCAACAAGAAACAGATAACAGAGCTTGCTGTCATCATGTTCATATGAGGAGCGACTACCAGTGCGTCCACACTGAGGAGGAGGGACACATTCTGGACTATCATCCCACACAGGTTCCCTTTTTTTTCTTTTTTTTTTACAGGTTCCTTTTAAGTATAACAATGCTTATAAATTTAGAACATCACTGAACATTGATAACCTTTAACTACAGCAAAAATAGTGCTTCTTCACCATTTCTATAATCACTTTATAAAACCTCCATTCTCCTGTGAGGCTGTTTCCATTTTGGGGGTCACAAGGAGAACTCCCACACAGGCAGTCTACTCCTCTGCTTCTAAATAAAGGGCAGCATGCAAATACAGCTCTCTCTGTGTTCCAATAAAACCTGCACTGCCCTTTCCTTGGAGTTCCAGGCAGGAATCCCCTTACTGAGGCTCTCCGCTCTTCCCCTTTTCAGCTAACTGAGAGGACACACCATGACATTTGGACTGAGCTGGGTTTACATTTTGGCCATTCTACATGGTAATAATTGAGGACACTGCTGTGTGGTTCTATGTAGAATTGTGGGGTGTGGGAGGGGTGCAGTGATCTTATCACAGTCTCTCTGTGTTTACAGGTGACCACTGTGAGGTACAGCTGCTGGAATATGGAGGCGATCTGAGGTAGCCTGGAGGTTCTCTGAAACTCTCCTGTGCAACTTCTGGATTCACTTTCAGTGACTATTATATTACTTGGATTCAGCAGTTTCCAGAAGAGAGACTGGAGTAGGTTGGTTTTATTAGAAATGCAGTCAAGAGTCAAACAACAGAGTATGCTTCATCTGTGAAAGGCAGATTCACCATTTCAAAAGATAATGCCAAAAGAATCGCCTATTTGGAAGTGAATGGACTGAAACAAGAGGACTCCGCCATGTATTACTGTGCAAGAAACACAGTAAGGATATTCAGTGTAAGCCCAGACACAAACCTCACTTATAGTGAAGGATGGGGTGGCAGGGGGCGCTCATGCCCCACTAGCACAAGGACCATGGGGAGGTGTTTCCTGTCAGAGTCTGTGGTTTTCCTCCCCCCTTGAGCTGGAAAATTACTCAGCTTTATATTCAAGATCATAAGTAGTGTAGTCTGTGATATTTTATTCTTGTTTATTTGTGAAACAGATTTCGATTGTTACTAAAGCTGGGAATGTAGATGGAAAGAAAGCAATAGGCTAGATTAGAAGGAAGACAGGTTTTGTCTTGAGTGAAGAGAGGGGTGATAGTCTACAAGCTGGAAAAGAGGATAAAAAACAAGGTGCAGCAGGGTAAAATAATGGAGGACTTGACAAGTTGTTTAAGTCATTCAATACTAAAATGATTATCTGCAACGTAAACTGATACCCTGATTGACAATAAAATGTTAATACACAAATGACTTGCTATGAGTTTGTTGAAGTGCTAAAGTATAGATCTCAGTTTTACATTGAATAATTCACACACATTTTCTTCCCTGTCATTACTTGCAATCCTCTCACTGTGACATTACTCATCCTCCTCCTCCCTGCACTTTTTATTTGGAGTGGTGCTACATCAGTGAATAAAAGTCCCATCTTTAAGGTTGACTCTACTTTGAGATGGAAGTTATCCCTCAAATTCATATTGAATGGCTTTAGTCTTCTGGAACTAATAATATAATATAGCAGCTATTCACTTTTGTGAGATTAATTTTTCAGAGGCAGACCATCTTTTACTATTTCTGGCATGGAAGCTCTGCTTAAATTTGTACACCACGGATGGATGACTTGAGACACCAAATACCTAACTCAGAATCAAAGTAAGCTAAAAAACAATGTACAAATTATATATATATATATATATATATATACATATATATATGACTGCATTGATGAGTAGTAGGCCTGTTAGCTTCTTCGTTTTGAATTGGGCTGCTAATAACAATGTCAGATATTCAAAACCATCCAAAAAGGGGTCATCTCATAATAATGCTTGGATAATGGGTAAGGGCTATATGTCTGTGTCAGAGTGGTCTCTGTGGTGATTTTGTAAGGGCAGCAAATGATTTCTAATTTGCTGTGTATGACTAATACAAGTTTTCTACCTCATCTCACTGACTGCGCCCATTTCTCAAGAACATTATTTGTCAAAATCTCACTGATGCAGGAAGGCTGGGATGGAGGCTAGAAAAGTGGGTCATGGGTTGTTTGCTATCAACATGAAGCCAGACCTTCCAACACAAGGTGGCACTCTCAGTTGAGTAGATGCAGTCACCAGTGAACCAATCACAAAGTAAGTAGTAAAAAGGAATTTCTGTATAGAAAATAAATCCATTTGACTGCGAAATTTAATTTTTGTGTCTAAGACATCTGAATATAATAAATTCAGGTAGACTCCCATATTATAACAAACAAGCAACAACAAAAAAAAACAACAAACATACTTCAAGAACAAAACTCTGGATTTTGAGATCTCCATCTTTGAAAACCTTGTGGATTATCCTTATGAAATAATCAAATCTTCATAAACTGGATATCTGGATGAGAATTTGATGCCACATTTATGAATAACCCCCAAACTTCACAAGCTGCTATTTTTTATAAATGTGAGTTCCTCCTGTGTCCCAAGCTATGTTGTGAGGCCTGAGGCCAGTCATCTAGGTCCTGTGCTTAAGTAAAGGGTCTTTTTGTCTTCTCAATCAATATCCATTACCCTGAGCACAGCTATGAAAGCCTGATTTCTTTAGTAGGAGATTCTGTGGAAAATGCTGGAGACTGTGAGGGGTCTCCTGTCATGACTGGAATAACAAGCATCCCATTTGTAGGATAAATCCTTGAACACAAGAAAGTGCTCTCTATTAGATGATGTACGTCACTGAGTCCCAGCACAGCTAAAGACACAGTCTCCAGAATTTATTGTCGACTTCTCCATTTATTCCTGCAGCCTCTGTCTTTTGTATTTATGTCTGGTTCAGAGCCCAAGTTTTCCTGAGTTTTTGAGGTAAACATGTTCATAAGCTATATAACCAAGGGAACACCTTACCCGATCCATTGAATACACCTGTGCCCCTAGGATGTTGCTCCACAACTCTCACTGGACTTCCTAAGGGCAGGCAAGCGAGGATGCATCCAGAGAGGTGTTTTCCTGGTTTGTTTACCATCAGTGTGGAGGAAGCCATTGGAAAAGAGGGACGAAGTTCTCAATGTGTGGGGTGAATGGCTAATGAGCCAATCACCAGATATTCTTTAAAGGATAACTTCCAGTCTCGCTTAGTATAAATTTAGATAATTCCCCAAACATATTAGCCCTGAGTATACCTGTAAATTCCACAGCTTGTCAGTGAATAATGCCAGAGGACATAAGATGTTTGGATTTACATATATAGAACACACTGCCCATTATTAGACTATAGTCAATTCCCAAGTTCTCTTTGTTGAATAATTTGCATGCATGTGGATAACCACAAGGTTGTCAGTCCACATCAATGTGTTACTTCTTTGGAGAAAGATGAGACTTCCTGCTCTTTCAAGGATTGTCCACTGTTCAGAGAGCCCACAGGACAACTAAAAAGGAAAAAACAAAAAAACTAGGAAGTCTTAGTTGTCTAAATTTATTTGTGCAATCCAGGTGATTGAGGAACCCTTACTTCCCCCCAAAACTAACCAAACAAAGATGGAAGTGAGGCCACAGATGTATATTGAATACTAGCAGCCAAAAAAGACATAGTTCACCTTGTCCATCAAAATCTGTCTTCCTGAGCAACATGTCACAGGGTGCTTTATACACAGTGATGGAGGGTGATGATGCTCTTGAGCAATCTAACATGATTTTTCTCTTTGTAAGATCTTATCCAAGTCCCAGCTGAAATTGCTAGCCACTTCTGATCTTGAGCTAGAACTGCGCTGATTTATTTATTTAAACTCCATGGAGAAATAACAGCGGCTTGAAAAAACACTGTGTACTCTAACCCAACTATAAATTTGAAAAACAAAAAGCAAAGTGAGGTTCTGTGACCTGTTCCAGCATCAGGAGCACACAGTTTGGACAGCAAACTAATCAACATGTAACTTGCATTGCATTAATTTGTAATAAGAGGTTAACTTTTTAATAAAATACAAAATAAGTAAAAAAATGTGACATGTCATTCACATCCATAGTCCTATACATTTATTAATTGGTATATTTGTCTAAAATTTTAAATCACACCCACCTTTCTTGGGGGGGGACCTTACCTTATCTTGGGGAATCTTCTGGCTCAATTATTGCTTGATCCAAGTAAAGAGAACCCCTTTCACTTTCATGCAGCACCTGTATTTGCTTCTCAGCAAGAGTTGTTTTGGTATCATGCTATACATCACCTTTTGCCAAGTGTGTTTTTCAACGTAAATATCTTATAGAGTCTCTGAGTTGGAATCAACCAGATGGCAGTGAGTGTGGTGTTGGTGCTATCACAATGAAGAGGATGGTTTCAGACTTTTCCTTTTCAGGTTATGAGAAGACTGGAAACTTCTCTACTTTATTCCTGGGGCTTCTAATATTCAGAGCACCTCATCAATCTCCAAGGAAAATCTCATATATAGTGAAAAACATTATTCCATGGGCAGGGTTCTGTAGGATCCACAGACTTTGTCTGTAAGTCATGTTTTCCTGTTGAGATTCTTCTTCCTTGAGGTTACTTCTCTCTAGTGTTGAGATTTCAAAAACTGTTTGCCATAATGGGATTTCCCTTTCTTGTCATCAGTGATCATTTTCCCAGTTCCTAGTCTCCCAGTATTTGGGCCCAAGAGTGCTGAATCCTTCACGGAGCATCGACCTCTGTTTTGCCATCACAGGTGACTCCGTATTTCTGGAGTTGAATCTACCAAAACTTGAAGAAGACATTTCAGCAATCACTATCATGATATTTTAGTAGTAGAAAACAATGACCCCTCTAAATTGAGATGACTCTCAAGCCCCAGAAGAATGTCCACCAAGGAGTTCTCCCTGCAGCCGAGCACAATGACCCTGAGGACACAGCTGTTCATGACCATGTGAGGGGAAGCATGCGAGGACTCGGCGCCATCCCATGCACACACTTCCCTGCAATCACGGCATGGGTCTTTAGTGATAACATGGATTGTAGGAAGCACAGGGGCAAGACTTCTGAGGTCAGGGTAAAGCTGGAGGCTTGGGAGCAAGGAACACCTGTTAGGTTTTAGGGTTTCCATTCCCTCCAAAATATTTCCTCCAAGTAACACCCCTTCCTTAATGTGTACTGTAAAAACCCACAGATATTGCAATATTCAGTCATCTGTAGGTTTTATACATACACAAAACTTCATGGGTGCATATATATGTATATATGTGCTATTTGTATATTGACATTTATGCCATGTACTTAGTGGGTTTTATATCCTGGAAGATGTGTGAGACCGAATGAAGAAGGGAGCACAACAGAACATACTGTGGGATTCAACTGAAGAGAACCTCGGGAGCTACTGGTGGCAACAAACAGCGGAATCGTGTAGAAATAAAACTCTGAAGTTATTTACCTCGGTGTCTATCTAAAACAACTAGTAAAATTTAGTGTGTCATACTACAGGTTAGTAGGGGACAAGTAATAAGTAAAGGATCTCAAATCTTTATAATGGCAGGAACAAAGTAAGAACGCCAGTGAGATGAAAACTACTGCTTTGGGAGAGTCAGTCAAGGGGAAATATTCAGATTTCCTGGTCATGACAAAAGAAAGAGGACCAGAATCTCAGAAATGAAAACAAAGAGGGAATATCATTACACTGTTTTCGGAACATATGGTATGATGATATTTGTGCCCGCTATTGAAAAATATCACTGAAATGTGGAAATTCCTTGGAGAGAGAGCCAAGCAAATAAAAATAACCAACAATGTTGTCACATAAACACTGAATGCTCCATTCAAAGGGAGGACAAGTGTCATTGTGTACATAATATAAAGTTTAAAAACTACTTTTGAAAAAAAGGTAACAAAGCAATGCTTAATAAAGAATGTGTTGAACAGTTC
>PVJH01040122.1:0-15915 GCA_004026705.1 Nesogale talazaci
CTCAGCTTAACTTGTGTTAGGGACCAAAATGCCTGCCATGCTGCTCTGTCTCTTGCTCTTGATTCTTCAATGATGCTGCCTCTCCCGCCACCCTTTCTCTGGTACATGTTTGGTTTAAAGTCCTCTCTCCTGGATCAAGAAGATTCTTTGCAAGGTTATCAGGGTGCCAAGGACACACTTTGGTCCTATATCTTTTATCTTTAAAAAAAACATTTTATTGAGGGCTCCTATAGCTTTAATAACAATCCACACAGCAGTTGTATCAATGGCATTTGTGCATATGTTGCCATCATCATTTTCAAAACATTGTCTTTCATTGTGAGGCTCTTTTATCTTGATGGGTGTGAGATTCCCCTATTACTGTTTTGAGATGGCTTTCCCCACCTCCACCCCAAGTAGGATGGCAAAATGAACCACTCCTACATTAGAGTGGCCTCTAACCTATTTGCATGGTTCCGTTAAAGCATGTGGTGGAATTCCAATGACTGTGACTAGAAGAGCTGTGCCAAATAAATTTATTTTCCCATACAGATAAAGTCATACACTTCATCATCATCATCATTATAAAAAAGTTCATAAGCACTGGAGTGTACAGTCCACCAAGCCTGAGGAACTGAATCCCCTTCTAACCAGAAAATTGTGTCGAGTGGGTGTTCCCTTTGTGCTGAAGAATCATAGAGGACAATCTGATCCTCAGGTTTCAAAGGGAAAGAGAATAAATTAGCTTTAAAAAGTAAGCAAATCATTATTATGCATCTATTTTTAAATAATGCCTCCACCCTTGTCTCAGAAACAAGCCCTAATTTGCTTATTCTCCACTTCTAATTTCCATATTCATTTAATAGCAAAATGAGAGAAACATTAGTGGGAGAGAGTAATTGTAAAAGTAGCAATGAAGTTAATGGTGGCATTAAAAATACTGTACACATATAAACAAAGCAATATTCAAGGCAATTAGAAGTATCAAGTATGACAGAGCTTCACAAAGTTCATGGGAAAATTTTGTTATTTTTCCATTCCATTTGAGTCCATGAACTTTTCGAAGCCCTCTAATAACTCATAAATCAAAGGTACATGTAAGTGAATTACAAATGCATCAATGGCCTGACTGTTCTTCCATTTAAAAAATAATATTAAAACAAAGGAAGAAAGTAAGTACACCTCTTTTGAAAGGCAATTTCTTGGTGGTCTGTAAGAGCTTTTCATTTAAAAGACCTCAGCTGGAGGTCTAGATGCTTATATCCAACCTGTGGTCATTGCCAAGCAAATGCTCAGGCTAAACCTGTGTGATTAATTCCAATGGCGTGAGTCCATCCCGGGAAAGGGCTCCCATCCTTCAGGACATTGCTGAGAGGCACCTGTCCTCTGCCTCTTCAGTGCAAAGTCATATGTGTGCATGCAAAAGAAAACAAAATTCTCTGCTCCATTTGGCGATATTTAAATGATTCTATGAGGGAAATCTCAGAACCATCAGAAGAGGGGCATGTTCATGGTCTCCATCTGAAGGGGAGGATAGGAGACCAGACGCACCCAAGTCTGCAGCAGGAAGCCCATGTGACAAAGCAGAGGAATAGCACCGAGACTAGAGGACAGGAAGATAGAGTTGAGGGTTGCCTTCTGGCCCATGGAGGCACACACTAAGGGATGGGCCGCTTGGCTGAGAGTCTGGGGACCAGAGAGAGACTTGGCTGCTGGCTGAGGAGAGATGTTGCTGTGAACCCATGACTGTGTCCTTAATGTTTTCTGATTTATCCCCCTTAATCATGAATAAATCAATCAATGATTCTATCACTCACAGGAGTTAAGGAAGCCAGCATTGTGAGGAAGTTGAGATTGAGAAAACCTTAAAACCATGTTTTTCAAGGGCCAAGGAGGTCTCCTGCATGATCTTGAAGGATCTGGAGAGCTACAGTCTCTGAAGCTGGGTGGTCCCAGGAACTTCAGCATAATCTTCCATAAAGAAGAGAAGGAAAAACAAAGGACACATCTCAGGAGGCCCTTTATTAACAAGTTCAGAAGATTCCATCTATGGACAATTTCCCTTGAACGTGGCACAAAATCTCGTTCTGTTCACCACCATCCACCTCACCCCAGAGGCTAGTTAGGCCCACCTAACAATTCCAGAAGAGACTTGGGAAGCACCAGAACTAATTGGCAGGAAGATCATTCTGATGCACCTCATCCGCATTCAAAAAGGACTGGGCTCCACTTTTTCAACAGCTGTTTGCCAGAAGTCCATCCTTAAGCTTCCTTCACAGATGCCTTTGAGAAAGCTTGAACCGCCAACCATTGGGCTAGTAATCCAGGACATTAATTATGCACAACACCCAAGGACTCTACTTAAGGAAATACCAGGCACAAAACAGTGTTGCATGCCTCAAAAGAACTTAAAGAGGTATAGTAGATCACATGATCCAAGATTGGGAGTGAAGAATAGCAGCAAGCCTCTTCCTGGGCAGATTGTAAACACTGCTTTCCTCAGCCTCCCTGATGTCTTCCGTTGATGAGCATGGAGTGTGGGTGCTGGAAAGTGGGTGGAGAAGAGAAAAAGCACTTCATGGAAATACAGCCTCATCAATAGGCTGTCATTGCCATCAAGAGCTAAGTAGACTTAAGATCAAATCCTCGCTAAGCATGTGGCTCCACTCATGCCACTTAGACTCTGTCCCTTGTTTCTTTCAATTGTAGAATTTGGATAACCAGGCCAATTTTATACTTTTGCACTTAGGATTAGAAATAACATAGAGTGCCTAGCCTATATTCAATAAAACATGATCGAAAATTAATGACTCCATTCATTCACTCTGTGTTAGTTCCCAATTACTTACCATGGCACCAAACTGTAGGGTTTCAATAATGAACAAGATAGATAAAGAATGTATCCTTGAATTGTCGATGGCAAACTGGAATCTACAAATAAGAAAACAAACCATTGTACGTTGTGAGATGGAAAGCCTTTCAGGATGCCACAGACACCCATAGGAGCCGTGTGGGGAATCAGAGACAACTTATTGGGTGAATTCGATTTGGAACTGGGGAATGACAAATATCAGGGATTATCTCAATCAATGAGTGGATCTCTACCACATTGGAGAAGAACATGCCTAAGTAGAGAGGTAACAGAAAGGAACTTGATGCAGCTCAAGGGCAGAGCTTTTGCAAAGGCATGTTCAAAGAGACCCTGGGAGAGTGGCAGAATACTTTACAAACCAGGCACGGGGATTAGCCTGCACATTGCACGATACTGGCAAGTGATCCTGGTAAATAATCAATCACGGAAAGCCTGCATACAGACAGCACTTGGATAAACCAAACTGGATTTACTTACCCAAAGGCTAAAGAAGTCAGTATACACCATGGTGTACAACAATATTCTTCAAGTTAAACAGGGATAACAGCTTTCTGGCCACCAAACTGGTCTAAGGTAAGGTCCTATTGGATCCCCTGAAAGCTAACTACCTCTTCCAGTTTCAGCTCATGGACATGCCTCTGAGACTTTTTGGTGGGGCTTGTGGTTACTTTGAAGAGATGTCGAGGTGTATCTCAGTTCGACTGGTGCACCTTAATTTTCTTGAAGATGTCCCTGTGTGGTGTGGGGACAGAGTGTGGACAGAACAGAACCCTAAGGCTGAACATGGTTCTCACTGTCATCAGCCTCCCTGGCCCCACTTAATGTAGGTCAAGTAAATTCTGGAGTTCAGCAATACAGAACTGAACAGGGTGGGTTTCCCAGCAGCTTCAGGAGGCACTCTAATGAGTACTTTGTCTAGCTCCTCTGTTTGAACCTAGATGGCTTTTTCCTCAGGGTAGTGAGTAGCCACTGAGGTTATTTGGATAAGAATGACAGGATCTTCACTCTGAAGTAAAGGAAGAGAATGGATTCCTGTGGGAGAAATCTGGAAATGGGAGAATGTTTAGGAGATCCTTGTAAGGCCAATGAGGTGACAGAGACAGACTGGGTTGGGACAGTGACCATGGAGATGGAAGTAAGTTGTCAGAGCTGTTGAGAAGCCAGTTTAGGGAAAAATAAAGCATGATGATCAACAGTATGTCTCACTGACATATGAAACTGGTAAACTAGCTGAGATGGTATACCATGACCTATGATGACTGTAACAAGTTATCACACACTTGGTGGTTTCAGGCAATGCACTTTTATTCTCTGAACAGTAACTGAGAAAAGGGATACAAAATAATTTCACAGGACAAAACTCAAGGTGTTGTATAGTCAAGGGGACACCATTGTTAAAATAAATGGCCTTTAACCAGAAAGTCAGTTCAAACCCACCAGTTACTCTGTCACAGTCACTTAATCTGGTGTCAATTTGAGGATTGAGAGTGTAGGGGTGGGATCTAGCCTGTCTAGCCAATGAGACTTCTGCCTGGACATGGCCTTCTCCTCTGAGAACTCTGAGAAATCTGGTACTTCTGTCTTGGGAGCAGAAGACACTCACTCACTTGGAGACTTTCTATTGGCAACGCTTGCTGCCCAAGAGACTCCACTGACAAGTCTGACTCTTTGCAAGATATCCCTGAGGAGAAGCCACACAGACCTACTCTGATGCAGCAAGACACCTGGACCTAGAGAAGCCATGTGCAGAGTCCTGCCAGGGTTGAGATTCTTACCATAGCCCTGGATAAAAAGACCTTTCTACCCACTGGCTTGTGACCATTTTGCATTTGGCATCCATGCATGTGGCAGTCACATACTTTGGTGCCAATTTGACTAAGAGTGGGTGGAGGTTAGCCTGTCAATCTAGAGATAGCCAATGAGACCTCTGTGTGAGTATGGTTTTCTCTGAGAATTCTGGGAAATCTTGTGATATTTTCTCTGTGGAGATGAGACACTAGAAACTCAGTTCCTTGGAGATGAACTACTGACAAGATGAGATGACAGCATGTTGATAGATACTGATTCCTGGAGAATGAAGGAGCCAGAGGAAAAACCACATGGGCTTATCCTGATGGAACCAAATCTCTGGGGCTGGAGAAGCCACGTGAAGACTTCTACCAGTGCTGAGATGCTTGGGAGGCCACAGGGAGACCCCTACCAGCATTGAGCTGCTTCTAATGTTAATAGGTACTGCTGATGGACCCTGAGTACTGGGGAGGAGCTATGAGGAGCCATGGGGAGACCCCTGCCAGAGCTGGGGTGCTTCTACTGCCACTGAATACACAAGACTGCACACACTGGCCTGTGATTATCGTAATGTCAGTGCATGTGCTTCGTGAGTCGGAAGGAGACTTTATAGACTGGTATCAGACATATGGGCTAATATCAGACTTATGACCTTGGACTGGACTGGGTTGGGACGCTTTCTCAATGTTCCATTCCTCTTGTATATAAACCTTTCCCTTATAGCCATATGCACATTTATGAACCTGTTTCTCTAGTCTACCCAGACTAACACAATGCATGTGTTTTGTGAGTCTGAAGAGGACTTTATAGATTGGTATCAGACATATGGGCTAGTGTCGGACTTCTGAACTTGAGGTGGACTGGGCTGGGAGGTTTTCTCAATGTTCATTTCCCCTTGTATATAAACCTCTCCCTTATATACATATGAGTGTTTATGAATTTGTCCTACCCGGACTCCTTGGGAGAGAGAGGGAGCAGTCAGCATCCTCGAGACCGATTTACTGGAGAGATGAGGTACTTCCCATCTATTCAATAGGGTTGCCATCAATTGGAATTGATCCCAAGGCCATTTGGATTTAAAGTCCAGATGTCAGCAGGATTGGTTCCTCTCGGAGGCTCTGAGGAAAAAGAAATTTTCTTCCCTTTTTCAGCTGCAAGCAGTCACTGCACTGCTTGGTCTATGGCCTGTTCCTCCATCTTCAAAGTCCATCACTCACTCCTGCGGTGCTTCCAACAGCACTTCCTTTTCCCCTCAGGCCCCTCCTTCTTCCTCCATAGAGGAGGACTGTGATCATGTCAGCCCACACGGACACATCAGGAGAACCCCTCCATCGAGTTTCTATTTCATTACTTGGGATCTAATGCACAAAACATGTTCTGTGTTTCTATCGCTTCAATCTTATTATCTCGGTGCCATCCCTTTTGCCACTGAAGGTGACCCCCATGGTTTCTGGGGTTTCAAACATAGAAACCGTGGGGGTCGATTAGCGTACCACAGATGGCGGTGGCTGCTACCTGCCTACTGTAGGTCATCGCCAGCTCCCCGTGACCTCGTTCACAACAGAACGAGGCACCCCCTTCTCCTGCTCCCCAGAGAGCATGGCTTCCTTCATCTCAGCAGCCACCGCCGTTCTCTGAGCTGCGCCCCTGTGGAAGGCCATGGCACAGCGAGCACTGGTGGGCCCATCTTTCCGGTCTGCCCTCCTTGATCCTCTTTAGCCCCCAAAGGCCCAAGGAACAGATACAACACAACGGTGTTACTCAGCCTCAGATTCTTGAGGACATTTCTCATAGGATGAGACGGGAACCAGATGAAATCAGGCCAGTGTTTTATCTTTCTAATAAAAAATCCTCTGTCAAAAGCAGAGCCAGTAATTAAGATGAAGTATAGAATCTTGGTTTGTAAAAAGAACACATTCTTTGTTTCGTTAGAGCAAAACCCAGGTCCCTTTATGCATTTAGCAATCTGATTTCATTTACAGCAAACTGACAGGTAAACATCTTTTAGGAATGTGTCTGAAGCAAAGAGTGAAGCCCACCTCAATACTTGCCTCAGGAGAAAGAAAGCAGATGCTGAGGTAACAATTGCTTAATCAATTCTACTTGAAGTTCTCATTCAGAGACCCAGTCTGTTTGCCTGGGGCTTCTGCTCCTATTCTATTTCTGCCCCAGACCTATCTTCATGCCTTTTATCCTTATCTTGGAGGTCGTTTGGAAGGGTCCTTTTATACTGGAAATGTGCCAGCTTCCTTGGACGCTTATAAAGGTGGAGTGCTTAATAGCAATGACGGGAAGGGTCCTCACAAGTAAACCGTAATTGTAAATTGCTCTCAGTGGCATTTTTAGATGTTCCTTGCTTCATAAAATCAGTTCAAAATAACTCATCTTGGGTGGACATGAGTGGCTGCTGGGAGAATGGCAGCCCCTCCTAGACTGGCACCAAGGTGGCACGAACTAGCCCAGGGCCTCCCACATGCTGAGTGAACCCCCTGGATCCTTCCTGAGGCAGCTGGAGGTGGAAACTGGGCAGAGGGAGCCAGCCTTGCCCTGGGAGGAGCAGGTGCCGTCGGGATCTGAGCTATGATGTGATGACTCTAAGCTCAGGCAAAGCCTGGAGAGATGAGCTCCATTGGGTGGGTGCTTTAAGGATGAGAGAGAGGGAGAGACAGAGAGAGAGAGAGAAGAGAGTGGGAATGAGGAGGAAGAGGAAAGGGAGGAAGGAGAAGTATTAATGTGACCAAAGGGCAACTCAAGCGTCATAATTTCCTCTCCCAGCGCTGAAGAAAATTGGGTTTTTTTTTTTCTTGTTTTGTTTTTTAATTAGTCCAAGAAAAGGTTCGTCACACACTAATCAAGGGCACTTTTGTTTGAATTAGGTCAGTTGTCGTTAAATGTCTCTCTAGGAGTCACGGAGGTGGAAACCCCACGGGTGGTTTGCACTCATGTAGCAATGATGACTCACAGCATCCCACCTGCAAGCTGCACAGAGAAGGCTGGGAACAGCCAACAGAAGATACCCACTGACCTTTCCCCACCACCTTCCTATTCCCCCGAGCCAAGTGAGGCCCTGCAGAAGTGTGCTTGCAGTGTCTAAGCTGAACCTAGTGACAGTAGGCTGAAAAGTGACGGTACAAGGAAAATCATCTCCAACTAGATGCATCCATGGACCTGGCATTGTCCCAGTCTCTGCTCTCCGATACTAAACCACCATCGATAGCTAGGTCTTCCTTCCTGGGATGGTCACTTGTCTCTGTTTGCCAGAACTCTGTCCGGGTTTGAAAACTAAAAATTCTGCATCCCGGAAATGCTCTCTGCCTCTGCACACCGGGGGGTTGGCCATCCTAGAGTAGGGTGTGACGCCAAGTCTTGACTTGGGCAAAATGCCAGGTCCTCCACATTGGGCAGGAACAGTGCTGCAGGAGGAAAGGGTCAAGCTGGAAAGGCTATGAGTCACTGATCCAGGAGTCTTCAACACTGAATGGACTGACCCTTTAAAGGCAGCCTCCTAAACCCTACCTAGGAGTTCTGAATCACGAAGTCTTGGGTAGGAGTCCCTGAGTGGCACAAACAGCTAAGAGCTTGACTATGAGTCCTTGTCTATAATTTTAGAGATGAGAGTCCACCAAGAGGATCCTGGGAAGACACACCCAGAGACCTGCTTCTGAAAGCTCAGTCTTGAACATCTCACTAAGTTCCTCTAGGCTGACACAAGAAGTGGCGTCCACAGCAACTAGTAACCACAACTCTTGGGAGTAGCCTCAAAGTGAGCCATGTTACAAGCATCTTGCATGGTTTTAAGGCACCCTGGTGGCATAGTGGTGTCAAGCGGGGCTACAAATAACTAGGTCAACAGTTCAAAACCACCACCCCTGCTGCTGGAGAAAGATGGGACTTTCTAGTCCCATAAAGAGTGATAGGCTCAGAACCTCACTGTGCAGCAGTTCTCCTCTGGCCTCGAGAGTCATCAGAGTCAGGGTGGACTCAAGGGCAGGGAGTGGGGTTGTGAAAGACTTACAGTCTCTGAAACCTACAGAGGCAAATCTGCCCAGCCCAGCAGGGTGCTATGCGCTGGGATTGACGCTGGATGACAATGAGTTTGGTGTTTGGGATTTGAGTGATTCTGATTCCAGGGAGTCCAGGGTCCTTTGCTGGAGAACCACCATCCAGTTGCACAGAATGACTTTCATTTCAAGGTCACCTCACATGTCTCAGGGCAGACCTGTGCCCAGGGGGCCTCCAGCCACTGAGTTGTTGGCAGCAGATTGCTAGATGTTTCTTTCGAGGAACATCTGGAGGGACTCAAACCTCCACCCTTTCAGTGAACATGTTACCATTTGACTATCACTCAGGGACTTGCTGTCTGAGGATTGGGGATTTAATTCAGGCTCTCCTTTCATTGATTAGAGAACAGGAGTCAAAAGAACCATCCTGGTTGCAGGAGTCTGCCTGAACATCCCACCTCAAACACACATTGCGTGCTCTGTCCACATCTATTTCCCATGACTGCTACTTCTTAAAAAAAAACCTTTTATACTGTCCTGATAGAAAATACAGTCTGGCCTAGAAAGTATTTCACAAAAAGAAAAATGGACACGCACTCAATGTCGTGCTGTGTACAAGATATAGCCCTTGGTTCCTGTTTGAGTACCTAATGGTGGCTTCAAAGGCCCAGAAGGTATCATGCTTTGTTTTTCTCCTTGAGGAGTTTACTAGAAGTGCCTGTCCTTTTGAGGCAGATTGTTTGAGTGTGTGCAGGCCTGACACCTCACACCCATGCAGCCAGGGCCAGGAAGGTTAGTGATACAGATGTGAAAGTTGGACTGCCTCCAGGCCCCCACAGTGCACCTTGTTGATGGACCCACTTCTTTCCTTTTTTAATAGTTGCATTGGCACATAATTTACGTATCATAAGATTGAATAGTTCCATTGTTTGGTCATATCCAGGAGAACTGTTACCTACAAGCCTCCCCATGGTTTCCCAGGGCGCTGGAGAACCATTGCTGAACTTCTGAAAGCGGTCTTTGCTTAGTTCTGAGCCCTGGGGCATGAGGTATGCATTGCGCTGTTGACTGCTACATCAGCGGTTCAAATGCACCCACTCCACTTGGAGATAGCATCGAAGATTTCTGCTCCCATAAAGAGTGACAGTCTGAGAAAGCCAGAGGGGCAGTTCCACCCCTCCTATGGAGTTGGACAATGTCAATGGATTTGGTGTTTTGTCCACACTTTAGTATGGACTCCAGTTTATGCCATTTTCTCACTGTATGCCATTTCCTCATATTTTTATAATTTGTGTCCGACCCAAAAGCCTAAGATTAGTGTCCAGAAATCTCCCCCATTGAAGTTTCATTGATTACCCATAGGCTTGTCTTCTGGAGCTACCTACATCGACTTCCTCCATCGAGAGCAGAGTGGCTTCCAACCTAGGGAGTAACCGTTCAGTGTCCACCCACAGGGCCAGCAGAGCTCAGGTCTACAAGATTATGACCAAGAATTACCCAGGCCAAACACCCTGGTTTAGCCAGCACCAAACTCCTCATTCATCTCCAGCTGTGCTCTAAAACATTGCTACTCCTTAAATTGCATCACCCAGAACTAAGCCCAGTTCCCCGGCTGGCCTAGCACAGCCCTGCAGCCATCAACAGAAGGAAGTGAGGAAGGAAAAGGGAGCTGACTCACGTCTCACTTGGAAGCTTGAAGACTCTTAGAACTAAGAAGAGTCTGTACAAAGGGACCTGGTCAGAGAATGAAGATGAGTACACTGAGAGGCTGCTGTGTGTGTGCAGAGGTGGGGGGTGGGGAGGAATTCATGGGCAAAGAAAAAGTGAGTGTCTGAAAGGAATACAGTGTGGGTGAAAAGAGGCATCATTTTAGATACACCAAGAGAGTTTAGTCAAAGGTCTTGATGCTCTAAATGTGATACAAAGTACACTGGGGTTGAACAGGAAAAGGCTGTATTATCGCACTTTTGTACTTCTCTGTGTCTTAGATATGCCCCATTACAAATGCAGAAAATGGTTGGCTAAACGTACTCCAGTCTGCAATCCATACAAGAGCAGGAGGGGAATGTGCCCCCTACATTCCTCCCTGCCCTTTCCGACTGTGAAGGCTGTAGCAGTGGTGAGGATAGGTGGAAGTGCAGTGGAGATGAGATTGGAAAACCCTGACATAAAGACTTCCTGACCATCCCTCCTCCAGGCCGGGTTGCACAAAGGCATCCAAACACATACTACACTGTTCTCTCTTAATAAAAGTCACTTATTCGTGGATTAGAGAGGGTGACGTTTTGTCTTTCAAAAATGTTCAAAAATGTTTATTAAGATATGAGTCACCAAAAAAAAAAAATATGACTCACCGACCACCTACTGCACCCATTTACTTTGAAGAGTTTGGTGGTGTTTTGTAAGTTTATGGAATTGTGCATCAATGACCACGTCAATTCTAGAACATGTCATCACCTCAGGAACATAATAAAATTGCAAACATCATCCTAATCGACGTATTACTCAAGTATTGTCACTCCCTGATAACTGTGATACATGACCTGCCAATGAAGTATTAAGTATCTTAAGAATTCACTATGGAAAAATGAGAAGAGGACAGAATAATTTTCAGATTCTAACTGACTCTGTTATGTAGTATTCGTGTGTTGTACAACCCCAGTGGATTTTATGGTTTTGTGTAGAGACTAAGACCATGGACTCTGTAGCCTACCTGGCAAGGCTCAAATCCTGGCTCCACCACTTACAAATCTTGGGAAAATCTGCTCTATCTGTAAAGTGAGGGCTCCAATGCTCCCTACCTCACATGGTTCTGATAAGGATTGAAGGGAGAAATTTGCAAAGCATTTAAAACAGAACCCAATTCTATATCAGTGTTTGTTATTCTTATCATTACTGAACTTTCGCCAGGGTAAACCTTTATGATAGCACAGGATTTTGTATTTTTATATCTAACCCACTAACAGTGCTGCATATATAAAGAGCCTATTGTTAGAAACTGGTACATGAGCAGCTGCTGCCTACTTGTGGCATAGCGGTTAAGATCTTGGCAACCAAACCAAAGTTCAGGGGTTCAAACCCACCTATTGACTCTGTGGAAGAAAGACCTAGAATATAATCCCATAGAGATTACAACCTAGATGACATTATGGACAGTCCTACTGGGTACCATGAGCACAATAACTCAGGGTCAATTCAATAGCAGCCCAATAACAAGTTTTACTGAATGAAAAAATTTGAGGGTTTGGGGTTCCTGTTTTTTTTTTTTTAATAAAGTCCAGATAACTTACTTAGTCACCAAAGTTTAGCCAGTGGGGGTGTGACAGTCATGTGCTTATGTTAATTTCATGATTGAGATGCAGGGATGGAGTCTAACCTGTCAATCTGGAGATATCCATCGAGTAGCCAATGAGGCCTCTGTGTGGACATGGCTTTCTCCTAAGACTTCTGGAAAATCTCTCAATATTTCCCTCATGGAGATGAGAAGCTATCTCCCCAGTTGTTGGGAATTAGTCTCAGTGAAAATGAATCATGGACAAGACAAGATGGCAGGATACAAAGAAGCTGAAGGAGTCGAAGCAGAAGCCACATGGCTTGACCCATGGAGCCAGACCTCTGAAGCTGGAGAGGCCACATGGGGACCCCTGCCAGCGATGAGTTGCTTCTGCCACCACTGGATGCTGTTGATGGACCCTGGGCCCCAGAAGCGAGGAGCCATGGGGAGACCCCTGCCAGCGCTGGGATTCTGCACCCACAGACCTGTGACTTTGTGAGTTGGAAGGAGACATTATAGACTGATATAGGGCATATGGGCTAATATCGGACTTATGACTTTGAACTGGACTGGGTTGGGATACTTTCTCAGTGTTCCATTCCTTTTGTATATAAACCTTTTTCTTAGATCCATATGCATGTCTGTGAATTTGTTCCTCTAGTCTACCTGTACTAACACAGGCGGAATGGCAATACTTGTCTTAGAAACAAGGTCTTCTAACTCCCATTACAATGTTCTAGTCTCTGGAAAGGTGCCTAAGTAAAGACCCAAGTCAATTCCGACTCCCAGTAGCCCGGCAAACTGTTCCACAGGGTTTTCAAGCCTGCAATCAACACGGAAACGGAAGCCACTGCCTCATCTTCTCTCTCTTATTCCCTAGCCACCGACTTTTCCATTAGCAGCTCAGTGCTTAACAACTGAACCACTGGCATGCCTTGCCTAGTAGACAGAAGGCACTAAACTCTTTTTACTAAAAAAAAAAAAGATCAAAACAATCTATTCACAGCAAGATGATCCTACATATAGAAAACTTTCAAAAGAATACACAAGAACCTACCAGAGCTAACAAATTTAGCCAGGCATCCTGTCAACAAACAAAAAGCAATATGACTTGGCATATCAACAATGAGCAAGCAAATTAAGAAAACAATTGTATTTATAATAAAACTAAAGGAATAAGTACCCATGAATAGATTTAACCATGGAAGTGAAAGACTTGTACATTAAAAACCATGAAACATTGAACATATCTTTAGGATCTATTCTACCACTGAGGGATCATGGGTGGCATTGTGGTTAAAGTGCTCAGTTCATAACTGAAATATGTAGCAGTCTGCTTATGTGAAGATTTGTCATCTTGGAAGTCCATTGGGGGTAATTGTACTCTGTCATATATAGGGTTGCTGTCAGTAGGAATGGGCACCACAGCAGTGAGCTGGTTTGGGTTTATTTTAACACTTTTGCTCTATCATTTCTGAACTGATTGCTATGGACTGATATTTGTCCTGGTGCTGAGTAGCACCTTGTGTCTGGGTAGTTCTAGTAATGTCTTGAGTGCATGGATTGTGAAGTATTTCTTTTTAAAGAGTGTTCATCAGTTCATTTATTAAGTTGTGACTTCTTTGGGGTATCCAAACTGATCACCAATGACTCTCCAATCTGGCCAATCAAAACACGAGAACCTCCTCACCTTTTGAACATCTCACTGGTCTGTGTGAACTCTTCCTGTTCAGATTACAGTTCTCTGGACCCTTTTTCAAGCTGACAGAGAGTTTTTCTTAAGTACTCTGTAATTTAGTACTTACCAAAGAATAGGAGGGCTCTTATGTTGGTTTCTGGAATTTTCTGTGTAGATATCAACTTTCCAAAATTCTGCATAACAATATTGAGCCATCATAGTTACATTAAGCTCTAATTTCACCCCTCCCAACCCCCACCCCGGCACAGTGAGGCTATTGTTCCCTAATGGAGTTGCACTCCTTCTGTCCTACCTGGTGCATGGTTCAGGGTTTACCTCCAGGTAGAAATCTAGAGTAATTATAGAGGTTGCCTTAATTGTTTCTCTCCACTGATGCATTTAAAGATCACAGTCCAATATCTGAAAACAATTATTTCTGATATCTTTGCCAAGTTTTTTTAGTTGCCTGTGTTAGTTTAGGTAGACTAGACAAACAAATTCATAAACACGCATATGTGTATAAGAGAGATTTATATAAAGGGTAATTATACAATAAGAAAGCCTCCCAACCCAGTCCAGTCCAAGTCCATAAGTCTGATATTAGCCCATATGTCTGATACCAATCTTTAAGTCCTCTCCAGACTCATGAAACATATGCAATGACACCAGATGCAGGATAACCACAGACCAGTGGGTAGAAAGTCTTTGGATCTGATGGTGATGTAAGCATCTCACCGCTGGCAGGAGTCTCCACATGGCTGTTCCAGCACCCAGGGTTGCCTCAGGGTGGGTTCATGTGGCTTCTCCTCAGCGATGTCTCACAGGGAGTCAGTCATCTCAGTAGAGAATCTCCAAAGGGGTGGGCAGAGAAAGAGAAGTGTCTCCCATTTCCAAGGAGAAAAATACTGGATTTCTCAGAATTCTCAGGAGATGGCCATGCCCACACAAAGGCATCACTGGTTCTGATCTGATTGTCACACTCATTCATAATCCTCTGAAATCATTAAATAATTACATAACTACCATATTGCCCATGATAGGCAGTTCATTCTGGTTCTTCTTATTTCCTATTTGTTAAGCTGAAGTTCATCCTGTGATCTTTTAATTATTTATATCTCTAAAATGGAGTTTCTACATGATGCATTTAAATTGAAATAGAAAGTTCCTTTAGTAGGGTAAGTAGAGACTAAAGAACTGAAAATATAAGAGAATAGAGTGAAAGAGGGAGATAACATGTGAATTTAGATTTCTCACACCCCCCAAAAAAATCTGTTTATTTTGTAGTACTTTTAAAAAAATAAACCAAAAAAAATAGTTATTTTATCAAGAGTTTTTCCTGACTGGACTTTAGAAAATTATTGCAGTCTCTAAAAGGAATTAGATTGAATCTGTAAACCAAGGGTCTTTTTGTCTTGAAGTTTTGAGAAGCACTCATAACTCCACAGATCCTGAGTTAGTTATGAATAATAAGCCCATCCTGGTGCTCCCCAGAGTCCTCTCTTTCTGGACATGGATCAGCCTCTCCTGAGGCAACAACAAGCATCTGTTGACACAGCCTGCATGGACAGAGGAGAATGTGAGGAATATAATGAGGGCAACCAGAAACTAATTCTTAGAACTAGTAATGTTAGATTTCTCAGGTGGGAAATACTTCTCTTCTTGGCTTTGCACAGGAAAGAAGCCACACCAACGCCTGGGTTGTGGTCCAAGTGGGTTTTTATAAAGGATGGAAGAAGTTTCCATTTTTACAGTCTCCAAAGAGTACATGCTATTTGTGATGGGTAGGTTTGTTATGCCAACATGGCCACAGAAGATTGGTGGATCTGTTATGACGGCACAGCCAATGAGCGCGCAGGATGAGTTGAGGGGCGGATGTGGGAGGGGCTTCGCAGGTTCCGCCCCCTCTCTCGCTTGCTTCCGGATCTTCGGACCAGAGAGCTGCCTTGTTCTTCCTGTGCCTTGACCTCCAAGCAACACTGCCCGTGGGACACCTAACCGTGGACTGTGTTACTGTGAGTTGAGGATCCTTCAAGCCCTGCTTCGCCACACTCCTGAGATATATATCTCTTGAGCTGGGGACTGTTGGACTCTGTCATCTGGCTGACAGTTGGTGACAGTTGGTGGCAGTTGGTGGCAGTTGGTGGCAGTTGGTGACTGTTGCTCTGCCGTTTGCTGCCTGTAACCAATAGCCTGGATTGCTCTACAAAGGACTCCAGTGAGTTGCACTGAGCAACCTGTATTGTATTATAGTTAACTTTTTCCAGTGAGTTGCACTGAGCAACCTGTATTGTATTATAGTTAACTTTTTCTCTTTTTCTCTTAT
>PVJH01040123.1:0-15910 GCA_004026705.1 Nesogale talazaci
TTGGCAACTCACACAAGGTTCAGGGGCAATAGGGGAAGATCTAGATTCCATACTTTCTTCTTTGCTTTGTGCGTCTTCCCTCTCAAGTACACCTTGGCCGCTGTAATTATGCTACTGGGAGTGGATGGCTGGGAGACGTGTGTTACATTATCATCATTTTCTTCAACATAAGGTTCTTTGGAGTCACACACTGCTGTTTTTTTGTTTGTTTGTTTGTTTTTACAATCGAAGCCCTCCTCTACTTGAGTTCTGCTTTCTAGTTTGTGACTCTTAAGCATTTTCTCTTCTTCTTTCCCTTTATCTTCAAGAAGACAATTCTTTTGACATGCCCAACATCTGTTACAATAGTCGCCTGAGGAAATTTCAGGATCATCTTCAAATGAATCTGTGTCATTTTCCTCAGCCTAATAAACAATAACATGATATATCTCTTCATCATCATCTGAGAGTTCTTGGCCTTCTTCACTAAGCTTATAATCAAGAGATTCAACTTCAGATTCTACACTGAATTGATCTGAAACAGAGTCCTGGTCCCACCAATCACCAGAATGTTCACTTACACCAGTGTCAACATCTAGAATCGATGGCATTTCTACTGACTCACTGCTCCTGCTTCTTCACAGCATATCCCCCTGTTGACACACAGCGCAAAACCCTCATTAAAGGAGAGGGACATATTATCAGATCATTGTACTTCAAAAGCCAAGTCCTCTGAATTGTCTTCCATCTCGCTAATCGCTCTCCTTCAAGATGAGGTAGTTGGTCTACAAATCAAATTTGAAGATGAAGGTTTCTCTTCCTGTAACTCTTGCGCAGTCTTTTTGAATATTCACTTCAAATTTACACCAGTTCTCATTCACAGATGTGCCAGAGTCCATTGGTTCCTGTTGATTTACTATAATTATAATCTTATAACTGTTCCCCAAACAAATCCCCTAGAAGATTATTTGAACAATATACCATATGCTGTTGCTTCTCACCATATAGCTGTTTGATGACTATATGATGAGTGGGCCAGGTCCATGCTCTGGTTCAGGCCTAAACTCCCTCTCTGAGGTGATCTTGAATGGCTTGCCTGTCCTGGACTCCCTTGGAAGATGGCCTGCCTTTCCACAACTGAAACACTTTTCTGTGGGTTTGGGGTACTGTCAGGGCATTTGCCATAGGCTGGTCTCATAATGATTTGCTTCTACCTTTCTGTGTATTCTAACAACATGCCTTGTTCCCTACAAGAACGCAGAGCATATTTACAAATTTCACTAGAAAAATCATAAGAGAGCTTATGCGCTATTCCTTCACTGCATTAACACTTTTTACACACTTAGAAACAGTCTTCTAAATTAGACAAAAATTCATCATAGAACTCATCAATCTGCTGACTTATGGACATGTAAATTGGCTTTCTCTCTTCTGATTATTATTAATTCTCTAGCTTTTAAACAAACCTCTCTTAACTGACCTATCTTATGTTCTGAAAAGAGAAGCTGAGACTCAACTGTGACATAATTCTCATCTCTTAGCAATTGATGAATTCCTATATCAATTCCATCCTCAGCATTTCTACGAGCTTGTAGGAGTGGGCTGATTCCTTCCACAGTAATAGATATTGCAAATACTCCTTAGGATAGAGATACATTTCTGCCATGGCTCTCCAGTCAGCAGGGATCCAACCCTCAGACTCCGCCAAAGACCTTCTCATGCTAATCACATAATGGGTTTCAGGGGCATAATCACTGACTACTTGCTTGAGATCTTTCAGCAAGCCAATGGGAAAGTCACTGGGAATTCCTTCTGGGTGTCTCCCATAAGGCTGTCTGTTCATAACACTGATGGGACAAGACATTCTAAGTTCTAAATTTGCTTCCTGAGCTATGCAAAGATGCCTTTCTATTCTTTGTTTCTATATTTTTATTTTCCAAATGGACTTTCTCTACCTGTATCTATTGAAGCTCCACCATTCATATGCTAAATTCCTTAGTTGGTATTCTTTTTTTGAGGGTAGGGGCATCATGACCCTCTGGTGGGAAAAGGAGGCCCAGTCTTGCTCCTGGAGAGCTGTTGCTGGATTTGAATCACCAACCCAATGGGCTAAAGTCCCACACTCAGGCACTACACCACTGGGGGTCAGCCCAGTTTGCATTCTTTTAGATGTAATCTCACTTCTCCCTCCAGCACTGGCTTGCTTAACTGTTTTACAATCTCTGACATTTTCACTAAACTCTATCAAGGGTCATATCTCCCCTTCTGATTCAGGCTTATGTTTCTCAACTCAGTTCAAATCAATTTCTTTATTTGACTGACTGAAGCTGATATTCTTTGCTTTCTCTGCCTTTGAAAATAAGACAACTTCTTGGGACTGCTTAACGACCTCAGTGTGGATCTTGGAATTTGTTACTTTTAGTGCCTTATCACCTTTCAGTCTTAGGGCTTCGGCCTTGAGGTCTCACTTAGAATCAGAGACTTTAGATAACAACTTAATCTCTGCTTCTTCTGTTCTTTCTAAAGTTACATTAACTAATTTATGCTCACTCACAGAGACTTTTGCTTGCTTTTCTAGATTTGGATAGTTCACAGTCTGCTTACTAGACCAATAATTCTCTTTGTCTTCCTCCTGCAACAGCTCTAGCACTGCTTTGATCTGTGCCCACAAGTCCCATGGCTGCATGGAGATCCTATGTCCTCCCCTGTGTGCCTTCCTTAAGTTAAATGCTACCTCACCCCAGATCTGCATATCAAATTTCCTGACTCTGTAAAAGTAGGAAAAATCCTCTTCACAAATTGAAAAAAGCTTTTTTAACTTCTAATTTGTTACTATTATATTTTGTTTTATCAAGAGGTGGCAAATAGTAGAGTTATATTCCAACTCCTTACTCTTTGTTCAACCCATATCTCATTCGGACTATAAAACTTACTTCAACAAAAAATAAACCTAAAAAATTATCCTGATTCAATCTCAGATTCCGTTTAGGCAGTACAACTGGTACACGAGATTTGACTCAAAAGATAGCTTTTTCTATTGAATCTGCCACGTATGAGTGCCAAATATCAGAAGTGGCCAGCTTCTGATACATACACTATGGGTGCAACAGCAATAATTCCAATATAGAGAACATGAGAGAGAGAGAAACAATATGAGTCAGACACATTTCACATGAGGATAGCGTGCTCACCTCTGCCCCACTTGGTGGTCCACGTGGAGAGACAGTAGGAGAAGGCATTACATGATGAGGGAGAGGGGTCGAGAGCATCCGGTGCTCAGGGGCAGGAGAACGGCAGGAGAGAGCAAACACAATTTTTTTCTGTTTAAATAGCCTTATGGGGGACACATAAACTCTGTCATCACTGGGCAGGACATGCCACAAGAGGAGGCTGTCACAAGTCTACATGGTGACAATGACTTAGGGATGCCTACTGAATAAGATGAAAAGGACGTGAAAAGGAAAGACATCAGATGCCTGGGGGTCGATAAGCAGGTCTGTCTTGCTAGGAGTCATTGACCATAGCCCTGGGATCCCAGCCATAGGCCTCAAGGGAAGCCAACCATCATCCTAATAGCAGGGGAATCAGCTTTCCCTTGAGTCACACAAAGGCCTCAGATAATTGGGAGCTTCAGGGAGAATAGATAACTTAGTCAGCTTCGTCAGAGTCACACAAAAGACCTCATGTAACTGGGAGCTTCAGGGAGACTAGCTAACTTAACTTACTCACTAAATGTTGGCAAATAGCTTGCTTAATGTTTTAGAGTATGTGATGTGGAAAAATCCCATCTTCATCCCACAGAAAACCACATGAGAGATGTTAGAGTGGAGGGCTTAGAGGAGAGTTATCAGAAAGGAGGATGTGGGTAAAAATATATAAGAGTTGCTGGCAGAACTTGTTGATTACTAGCGTCTATGATAGAAGGAAAGAGATACTGCTGAAATACTGGGTAGCACTTTCAGCAATTAACCCCATGATCAGCACTTTGAAACCACCAGCCACTACTCAGGAAGAAGATCTTTCTTCTGCAATAAATGGTAGGTCTAGAAACCCACAGGCATTTCTGTCCTGTCTGATGGGGTCACTGTGAGTCAGAATTGATGCAATGGAAGCATGTGTATTTGTTTTTATTCTTTGTGTGGAGGGAAGGGGGGTTGATAAGGAAAAACATTATCTAGAAAGAGTGCAACCTTTTCATCATCAACCAGGTAATGATGTGGGAGTTGATAGTGCTGTGCCAGGCTGGGAAAGAGAAAGCCTACACATGAGAATTAAAGATTCTGAAACAATGATAAGATTTCTGTACATAAAAATATGTAAATGCGAGGCTATTCTTGGAGATATAAATTTGATGTTAATTAGCATATAGTTGATACTGAAGCCACTGAACATCTTATGCCAGGGCAGGATCAGCTAAGGGTGTAGAGTTGGTATAGATGAGAAGAGGGCTAAACCCTAAGAAGCTATGGTATTTAGAGACCAACAAGGAAAAGGTGATGTAAACATGTGCTCAATGAAAGAATTAGAAAAATTAGAATAGTATTTTATGATAAACATCCAAACAACCAAGAATGTAGAAAGGAGAAAGTGATTTTTTCTTTTTAAAATACTGTAGAATCGCAAATGAAATGAGGCCTTTAAGCTGTCTATAAGAGATAGAAATGGGAAGGCAACTTTTGCAAACACACAATTCCATGCAGGAGTCTAACACTGTATGTGTTGGAACAGGGAGGTTTTTAATAGTAGGCAAGACTGAGGGATGTGAGAAGGCAGAAGACAGAGACAATGAACCATGAACAAAAACTCTGGAATAAAACAGGTTTTCTTTGTGTGAGGCTGCAACAAGGGTGGGATGATCTGAGGACTGGGTCTTTGGGTCAGGCAGGGTTCTTTTAGAGAAATAAAATTCAGGACACTAGTAATTATTTTTATATATTTATATATTGAGAAAGGTATATAAGATAAAAAGAGAAAAAGTTAACTATAAAACAATTCAGATTCCTGGGTGCAACTCACTGGAGTCCTCTGTAGAGCAATCCAGGGTATCTGGTTACAGGCAGCAAACGGCAGAGCAACAGTCACCAACTGTCACCAACTGTCAGCCAGATGACAGAGTCCAACAGTCCCCAGCTCAAGAGATGTACACCGCAGGAGCGTAGCGAAGCAGGGCTTGAAGGATCCTCAACTCACAGTAACACAGTCCACGATTAGGTGTCCCACGGGCAGTGTTGCTTGGAGGTCGAGGCACAGGACGAACAAGGCAGCTCTCTGTTCCGAAGATCTGGAAACAAGAGAGCGAGGGGGCGGGACTTGCGAAGCCCTTCCTGTATCTGCCCTTCAATTCATCCCGCATGTTCATTAGCTGTGCCATCACAACAGATCCACCAATCTTCTGTGGCCATGTTGGCATGACAAACCTACCCATCACAGTCTTCAAGCAGTCTCTCTCTTTAAATTTTTTATTAATATCCTATTGCTTTATTAAAGATGCTTAGTGTGTCTTGACAGGTTCCTACCACATTTCTTCTGCCTTATATATTAATAGAAACTTTTTTTACTTCAATGGTCTGATATATGAGACATATTAGACTTCGCAAGGAAACAAATTAGTCAATCGACCATACCACACAGTGCTATATAGAAGGAAGAGCTCTTCCTTATTGAGTTGACAATATTTGACCATAAAATTAGCATCAATAGAAATGTGAAAAATATAAACAACATTTGCATCCTTGTTTACAAGAGCAAAGGATTTTGAGACGTGCTGAAGACAAGGGGTTCTCATGACAGCCCCACAATAGCAATGAAACTCACTTATCTCATACATGAAATAGTTGCAATGACCTATTGTGTAAGTAGGCATTCCTTCTGAAGACACTTTGGCTGAGAAAAGTTCTTTTGAATTAAAATGGCAGAATTTAAATCTGCCACTTGAAATTTTAGGAATAAGAATAAAACATCCCAGTTCTGACAGTCTCTCCACAAGGAGATGTTCTGTGTCAAGTGAGGTATCAGAAATGACTAAAGGAATTCCAGTAGTCTCAAATTCACAAGAAGTCTCTTGTGTTGAGTTTTTCTCTGTGCAGAAAGCTGTGAGGAAGGTTTAAAAGCATGTCCCACTCCTTAAATTTATAGGGTCTCCTTTACCAATGTGAATTTTTCCATGCTGAGTGAGGTTTGAAGTTCAAGTGAGGTTTGAAAGTTTTCTCACATTCCTTACATTCATAAAGCCTCTCTCCAATATGTTTTCTTAGACGTAAGGTGAGTCTTGAATTATAATTAAAAATTTTCCCACATGGTTTGCACGCAAAAGTCTTTTCTATGATAGGAGTGTGCTTGCAGAGTGTGAAGGATGATGAATCCTGAAAGGATTTCGCACATTTCTAGCATTCATAAAGTCTACTGAGCTTTTTAAAATGTTGATTGAGCTGTGAAGTTCCCATATCGGCTTTTCCTCACTCCTTCCATTCATATGGCTGCTCTCCACTTTGTATCTGCATATGTCTAGCAAGCTCCGAGAAGTAAATAAAGTCTGTCCCACATTCCTTACACTCACAGGGCTTTTCTCCAATGTGATTTCACAGATGCCTACTGAGCTCTGAGGAAGAAGCAAAAGCTTCTTTGCATTTCTTTCACTTATGAGGAGTCTCTCCACTGATATGGTCTGTCCACACTGTGAACTCACAAATGTATGTCCATATGTTTGAAAGAAGTAAAATCTTTGTCACATTCTTTGCATTGATAAGGTCCCTCCCCACTATGAGTTCTTTTGTGGTCTATGTAAAGTGTTTCTGACACTGCTTAGATTCAAAGGATTTTCTGCCATGATGATCTCTTCTCTGACTTCAGCGGGTTAGTAGAACTGAGAGCATTTCTGCACTCTTCATATTCTTAGACCTCTCTCCAGGAGGATACCAGGTATGTTCAGAGAGGGAGTAGGAAGTCCTAAAGGCTTTCCCACATTCCTGACATTCATAAGGCCTCTCTTCTACATGAATTCTACTATGTGTATGGAGGATTGTGAAAGTTCTCCCACTCTCTTTACATTCAAAAGACTTCTCTCCAGTATGAGTTCTACTATGGAGAGTGAGGTATCTGGAATCCTAGAAGGTTTTTCATATCCCTTATATTCATAAGGCCTCTCTTCACCACAAGTTCATCTATGTGTATGGAGGCTGGGGGATAATGTAAAGGTTTTCCCACACTCCGTACATTCCAATGATTGCTCTCCAGTGTGTGTTCAGCTATGATTGGTAAGGGAATAAACTCTTTCTGGCACTGTTTACATTTAGAAGGCTTCTTTCCATGTACCCTACAATGTAAAGTGAGCTTTGAAGGATTCTTTTTTTTCTTTCATGAGCAGGTGACACCACGGTTCCCCAAAGCTGCCCACTGAGTTTTGAAGGATCCTTAAAGACTTTCTCACATTCTTTACACTGATAAGACCAACCTCTGTGTTTATTTTGCAAATGTACCGTGATAGAACAGGGGTAAGTCAAAGCTTTCCCACACTGCTTTCATTAAAAGGATTCTCCCTGCTGTGATTCCTTCCATGTAATTTGAGTATTCAGGTTTACTAAAAAGTTTTCTTTATTATTTACAGTGATAAGGTCTTTCTAATTTGAGTGCTGAGGGGGGCCGAAAGGCTTTGTTTCATTCTTTACAGTGATAGGTTCTGTCTTCACTGTCAGTTTCAAAATGTTTAGTGAGATGTACTAAAGAATTACAAGCTTTGCCAAAGTGCTTACATTTATAAAGTCTCTCCCCGCTGTGATTTCTTAAATGAATAGTGAGACACAAGGCCCAGTAAAGGCTTTACCACACTCTTTACACCTAAAGGGTGTGTCTCCACCATGAGTTTAAAAATGCATCATGAGGGATGAGGAATAAGGAAAAGCTTTCACACACCTTACATTTATATGGTTTCTTCCTGATGTGAGTTCTTTTGTGCCTTGTCAAGACTGAGATGGTACTAAAGACTTTCCCACACTGTTGACGTTCCTAAGCTCTCTCTCCATTGTGAGTTTTTAACTGTGAAGTGAGAAGTGATGAAAGACAAAAAGTTTCTCCACATTGCTTACATTCATAGGGTTTCTCTCTATGATGACTTAGTTTTTGCCCAGTGAGGGCTGAGGAAATACTGAGAGGCTATTCTGCATTCATTGTATTCAGAGCATGTATACTCATGTGTGTAATCTCAGGATTCTGAAGAGGAGGCATAGAAAGGGAGTACTTTTCATAGACCTTGTATTTTCAGGGTTCCCTGGCATGAACAGTGCTCAGAGAAGTGATTAGATAACAGGAACAGCTGCAAGCTTCTCCACACTTCTTACACTGATAGGTTGTGCATCCACTTTGATGTGAGGCAGAATTCTTCTGTGATAAGTGATCCCTGAAAGGTTTTCCAAACTCATGGTACTCAGAAACATTGGCAGCAGAGAAATTTGTAATAAGGTGGGATTTGGGATCTGGCTGGAGATTTTTCCACATGGATTTGCTTCATTGCTTTCATGGTGTTCTCTATTGCATGGCTTCTCACATAGCTCTCCTGGCTGTTAGGTTGATCTTCATCCACATGAGATTCAGAGTGTTCTCCAAACAGACAGGACCAGGTTTAGTTAGTCATGACTCGCACCATTAAACGTTAATCAGATAATATTCTATATAAAAAATAGAGAATAATATCTATAAGAAATATTCTCTCTAGGATAATATTTTCCTATCTTTAACATTTCCAGAGACTAACTTCAGGTTCCTCTCCATCATCACATATTTGTAAAGGTTCATCTGAGCAAAATCCAGCAGAGCCCATTCTTCCTGTCCTCAACAGTCACTGAAGCCAAAATCTTGTTTCAACTTCTGAAGGTCTAGGGTATGTGGACCCTAAAATAGAAGAATCCCCTTCAAGAAGTGGGAGAGGAGTGAGAATGGAGCAAAAGGCAGCCTGGTGACAGATGAACAAGGTCCAGTCCACACACAGGTCAGAACAATGGAAAGTTTTTAATTAAATTTTTAGATGTGCAAGATGGTCACCCCAGGTCCACCACCAGCACCTACACTACCTGTAGCTGCAGCAGCCTTGAGACCAAGTTTTGTCAATGAATTCCAGGTGGTTCACTCAGAATCACATTCAGCTTACGATGTTACAGGAGCCACCTGGCTTCGTGGTTAAACACTGGGTTGCTGTCCACAAGGTCAGTACTTGAAGCTCAACATCCAAACATTGGGAGAAAGATGAGGATCTTACTTGCAGAGAATGATGGGAGTGTATCCATGGAGCCAGGTCCGCAGAGCCCTTTACATTACTTGAAGAAAATGTGAGTAAGGTTTACTTTACTAACATAGACCTGACTTATGGCCGCTGTGCCAAGTGTCCTGGGCATCAAATAATGGAGTGGGTGACAATGAGATCTTTTATGGGTCTCAAAATTTCCATGGCCAGTTGTGAGAGATGCTTGAGCAAATAGAAACTAACTGCCACAGGTAACATTGTCTGTAGCTCTGCCCTTGTCAACCACGCCTACATATAAAGTTTGAAAGATTCATTTTTATCTTCTCGATATCTCCCAACCCTCAGAGTCAAGCAGAACTAGGGTGAGGTTTGGCATATCAGGATGAGGCACACACCACGTCCAATTCCTTTGGCATGAGACTGCTCTGTGGAGCCTAGAGAGAAACATGCAAAAATGGAAGTAGGTATTTTGAAGTAGTATTTTAATAGAGTTCTGGATATTGAGATCAACGATCATATAATGATGACAAAACTAAAACCACAGCTTGCCTAACTACAGTCAAGGAAAAATAAAATTAGAATACTCAATTTATATTGTTACATTTACCTTAAAAATCATCATAGGTTTGTTGTTAATACACAAACCAGTTAATAACTATCTTAAGGGTTCATTTTTAGAGATTGTGATTTTATTTTCTTCTTGCCTTATTCTACACATGAGAAAGACAAGGATTTCACCTCTGTAAAGAGTTATTGTCCTGGAAACTCACAGATCTTACATAAGAGTTATTGTCCTGGAAAGTCGCAGATCTTACATAAAGAGTTATTATCCTGGAAACTCACAGGCGGAGGTCTACCGTCTGCTGTAAGATCTCTAGGGATGGGAATCAACTCTATGGCAGTGGGTTTACTTTATCCAGGAAAAGAAATCACTGTGCAAAGGGGAAAACTAACGCAAATCGTGAAGCAGGTGTGAGCTCACTCATATTCTCCCAGGCTGAAGAGAAGGATGTCGACCGAGAGCTGGTTTCAGTACGCATTCCACCTCTCCACTCTCACCCTCTGCTGCTGTTTGCTGCTTTAGAGTATGTTCCCAAACCTAGACACACTGTGCACAGCAGAACAGAAATCTGCCGGACCTCTGCTGTTCTCACAATCATTGCTGTGTCTGAGTCCGTTGTTGCCACTTTCCTGCCTACAGCATCATATTTGGAGTGAATGAACAGAAGGGATTGGACAAAACTTTGCTGGTGCAGTTTACCCTTTTTCTTCCCAGCCAACTTGTTCATCAGGTAGGATTTGCCTTTGTGGTAGAGACCCACAATCGCCACCACAACCACAGGTTCCTCAATGACAGACAGGATCTTCAAAGCTTCCTGATCAGCTATCAGTTTCCATTAAGCAACCTCCCTCAGATGCATTATGCTGTAGAAGCTGCTTCCCCACAAAGACTAAGGGGTAAAATGGTGGAAGTAAAGACGAACATGTCATATCAGTCTATAATTATGTACAAGTTGCTGTAGTAGAAGGAACATCACGGCACGATGGCAGTCCAGAAGGACCTTCACTTGTCTTAGGAAGTCAGGAAATGGAACGCAGGAAAGGGAGCAAAAAATGTTGCAAACACAAGGCTTAGGGTTGGAAAGCAGGGGTGTTTTAAGAAGTCAACATACTGTGTGAAAAGGGAAGAGAGGGAACATGCCCAACTGGTGGGCTTGCAAGGAATTCATTTTAACCTCAGCAGAGCCTAAAGCACTCTATAGAACTTCTTGAAAATTTAAATAGGCCCTGAAGAACAATTCTGCTTTTAATTTACCAATGTTGTAATTTGGGGGATTAGAATTAGAGACCAAGTCAGCAAAATTTTGTACTTTGTTTCTGAAAGTCAATTAGGCATAAAATATTAAAGTCTTTATAAAAATCTATATGACTGCTTCACCTTCTTGGACCAAGAATAAGGATATCTTTGCTATTGTGCAGCGTGCAGTGGAACGCTGATTGTTACAAATGTCGTTAGATTGTATTTAAACTTGCTCTGGTTTTTAGCATTTTCTGCTTTCTTTCCATTGAGATTTTTTAATCTTTTTTAATTGTTTATATCTTTGTTTCAATGCCTTTCTATATATGGAATCCAGTGATGGTGATTGGATTAATGATCCCTTGGGGGGGGGGGGGGGGGAACTAATAAGCAGGATATAAGAATGAAGAAAATACTCACAAACTAATTGCGATGATTGCTCCACTAGTCTTGCTAGTTTGAATCGTTGATTTATATGATTTTTGAATTTTATGCCAATAAATCTTTTTTTGGGAAAATCTTATGAATGACAAGGTTTGGATAAATGTGTGCTTTCCAAATCCTTTATTAGATGCAGAGTTTCCTGGGTGAATTGACATACAGCTTTTCCAGTGACATCAAACACTTCATTTTGTCATAGAGATGTTCCCCTGCCATGCACAAGTATTATTATTTCAGTTTTATTTTTCTAAATATGTATATTTTTCTATTAAGCAATAAATTATTAGTATATGTCTAACATGCAGAGAATATACTATGTGAGTTATTCTCCCATCCTTCAGGTCAAATATGCAGATCCATTCACAGGTGCAACCACAGTTACTAGTTTATTGAACCTTTTTTTCTTAGATAACAGTGTATGCAAACTGTGGCAGTTAGATAATTCCTGTCATCCTAAAAGTATATAAAACTGATGGGTTGTCATTCAGACTGTCAATCAGGTCACAGTCTGATGGTAACTCCTTGTGAACATAGCCTTCTCATAAGGAGGGTCCTGGGAACCTCCTGCCCTCTCTATCTGGCTTCACTTTCCTGCTGGCTCATTCTAGTTGCTGCTAGAAACTAGAGATGTGTCCACTGCCTTTGGATCCCCAGACTGTGCACCCACTGCTCTGTGATATTCCTGCATTCTGCATCTTTGTATGTGGCTTCATGAGTCTGAAGAGGCACTTGTGGACTAGTGTTGGACTAAAGGGCTTGAGTTGAACTGAGCTGTGATGTTTTCTCAAGATATTCACTTCTCAATATAAAGCTCTTCCTTACACATATATGAGTGTCACTGGATTTGTTTCTCTGGTCAATCCAGCCTAAAACACACACATTCATTATTTTAAAAATCCAACAAAAGGTGTTATACACAGCCCCCAACACACATACATATATAATTATATTATCCATGTTATGATAGATGTTGGGTATTTTCTCATTTTTGTTCAAAGAGTGTTTTCTCATTTCACTTTAGAGTTTGGAGCTATCATTTCACTTTAGAATTATAAATGTGCCCATGATTACATTAGTAGTATAATATAGAAGGATTTTAAATTTGTTTCAATCACTTTGTGTGACACTAGTGCTTCATTAGATATTCTAGAATAAACTTCATTTTATATTGTGCACACAAAATGGAAACATGAATTTCTAAATGTATAATTGCTGAAGCAAATCAAACATAGAGTTGCATCTAAGAATTATACTAATTTGCACTCTCATAGCATGCCTGCTTCCCCCAAATATTAGCCAACTAAATGTCAAGCAAGAGTGTTCTTGCCATTTTTAAGTGTTAAATAAGTACCTAATAGTTTTGGGGATTTTCTTGCTTTTATTATGAGCAAAATGAAACATTTTAATTTTCTTCCATTTTAAAATTGGTTATTACTATTATTATTGGGGGGGGGCATCACTGCCCTCTAGTGGCCGTGGGAGCTACCCAGCCTTGCTTCTGGAGAGCTGCCGCTGGGTTATTATTGTTATCACTGAATTATCTCCTTGTTTCTGATGTCAATGACCAATATTTTCCTCATATTTCCATTGTGATTTTTTTTCTTATAGCTTTTTCTACAATTTTTATTCTGTTGAATAATGGTATTGCCTTCTAACTAGTTTCCCATTTCTTTAGAGATTAAAGAAAAATATGTATGAAGTGTATTCCTTAAATATATTTTGGAATTCCACTGTCATTCACAGTCCGATGCACACCGGAATCTCACGATTTCAGCTCTGATACTATTCCCTTCATTGGACTTGGATTACACAATTTAAAATCCTTGAGTCACAGATGTTGTGTGTGGCTGTCACCTAATCTGGTGTCAGTTTGAAGTCTGAGGGCGTAAGGGTGGAGTCTAGTCTCTGAATCTGGAGATAGCCAATGAGAGCGCTGTGTGGCCATGGTCTTTTCCTGAGAATTCTGGGAAGTGTGGCTTTTCCTTCTTGGAGGTAGAGACACAGTCTCTCCCCATTCGCTTCCTTTAAGAATTTTTACTGACGACAGTCTCTTGGAGACACTATCCTGACAGGACACAAGGCTGACTCCTTGTCAGAAATCACAAGGCCCTTCCATGATGGAACTAGACCTCTGAAGTCAGAGAATCCACTTAGAGACCCCTGCCAATGCTGAGATGTTTACAACTCCAATGAATCCAAAAGGCATTTTACACATCTAGTGTGTGATCATCTTGCATTCAACATAATTGCATGTGTTTCGTGAGTCTGAAGAAGACTTTACAGACTGGTATCAGACATATGGGCTAATATCTGACTTGTGACCTTGGACAGGACTGGGTTGGGATGTTTTCTTTTCTTTTCTTTTTTTTTTTATTGCTCAGGAATTTATAAATCCACCGCGGGCACAGTGGAGGGGGAGGGAGGGGGTCGACCGGCTGCACTGGGAGCAGACCAGGGACCCCAGACCCAGACAGGGACCCCGCCCCGCCCAGCCACCCCAGCCCGCGGCAGCTTCGGGTCGTACAGAAACCTCTCACCACCTGTTTAAAAAGAAAAATAATTCAGTCTCTCGGACAGAACCCTTCAGACCAGTCTTTTTTGTCTCTGTCTTCCGCCCACCGAGAAGGGCGCGCCGTCTGGTTTTCGGGTTTCAGGGTGTCACTGGTGCTCACGGGGGTCCGGAGGCGGCGAATGCTGGGGCAGCCTCAGTTAGTGTCCATGCTGCAGGCCTCCTCGTCCCCCACGCCCTGCTGGGGGCTGCTTGCTTTCGGGCCACTGGAGCCAGGAACCGCGGGGCCGGCAGGGGCCTGGGAGGACTCAGCGTCCCGCCGCTGGTAAAACAGCAGGTAGGCCGCCTTCGTCACGATCTGATCCTCGGACGCCAGGGATGCGCTGCCGTCGTCAAAGTAGTACCACTTGCGGGTCAGCTTGTTCTTCGCATACGCGGTGTAGTGGCCGACCCCCATGGCGCCGTAGTGATTGGACACAGCGACGAGGTCATACACGTAGGGCCTCGCGGACGGGTCACACACGAACTCCGACATGTTCAGCGCCCTGACCGGGAACTCCACCACCGTGTCCAGCTTATCCCTCCAGTATCTGTTGTAGGAGAACCGCTTCAGGTGGACCACCAGGATCTTGGGCAAGGACCACAAGTCGAACTTCTTTGTGGCCTGTTGGTGCTACTTACAGCTGGGGCAGTTCCAGGGGTCGTGCTCCCCCAGCGTCTCCATGGTGGTGAAGAGCTCGATGCAGTCCCTCGGGGCCACTGACGTCTTGTTCTTCTTCTGCGGCTGCCGCATGCTCACGTGCTTGTCGCAGGCTCCCGACTCCTGCTCGTCGTAGTACCGGTTCCGGGTCTCGTTGTCCCAGTCGATGGCCAGTGTGGATCGCGAGTTCAGTTTGAGGAGCTTCCCGTTGGTGGCGAGGGAGTTGATGTCGGCCGTGCAGTACGAGTTCACCAGGCTGAAGGTGTAAAGTCACTTGGGGCCCTTGCCCCTCTCGGGGCCGGTCTCCCTGGGGTCTGCGCCCAGCTCCTCCTCCCCGCTGCCGTCCGTCTCCGAGAGCGGCTCTGGGCCTTCCTCCTGGTGCTCCATTTCTTCTTCTTCTCCTTCATTGCAGGCCCCCGGGGCCAAGGACGAGCTGCCACGCTCCTCGGGCAGGGCTTGTTTAATGTAGCGGCTGATAAGCTCACAAACAGCCTGATACAGGGACTCAAGGGTTAGCTTGTGCTTGGGGACAGAGACCAGCAGGGGCTGCCCATACAGCACGGCCCCGCAGGATGTGCTCGACGGCTGGGACTTCCTCCCCTTGAAGTAGATGGGCAGGGTGACATATTCGGAGCCGTCCAGGGCAGTGCTGCAGACTTCGTACACGAAAATATCGTCACGGGGCATGATGTGGTTCAAGCCTTCGTCCATTTGGAAGATCTTGTGGAACCGGTGATTGTACACATCCGTGACCATCATGTTTTCCGCCGCGATGCCAGAGAGCCTGGAGAGCGCCTCTCACAGGTCCGACACGGCGCCCATCAGCGGCCCGGTCACGCGGTACTGGGTGGGTCTGCAGCAAAGGACCGCAGGAACCAGGAAGACTTCCATGATCCGGTCTTTCTTCAAGGGCAGTGGGAGAGTCAAATAGCAAAATGGGTCAAAGGTCATGGAAACCTTTGCACATTCTGGGCAGACAAAAATGGATTTGAAGAGGCCATGGAACACGTCCACGATGACAGAGCCATTCTGTCAGAGCCATTCTGACAGAGCCAGGCTTCCTTAGCTACCACCGCATCTGGCCGCCCATTCGCATCCTTCAGCTCCAGGTAGGGCTTCTTCTTCACTCGGTTCAGGTCTTGGTGCTTCATCCCCAGACGGTTCTCCCGGTTGATTTCCGCCTCGTACTCGTCTTGGAGGAAGTAGTCCGTCAGTGGCGCGGTGTTGCTCAGGCACTGCAACGTGGAGTTC
>PVJH01040124.1:0-15915 GCA_004026705.1 Nesogale talazaci
CGCCCCTCAGGGGAAGGCTATCTCCCATTTTGGTAAAATGACCAGACCTGCTTTTTAACAATTTAACAATGGCCTGCCGCGTTTTAAAATTAAAAGGGCTGAGCTCCGGTGCTGTAGTGGTTGAGTGCAAGACTGCAGCCCATGGGCTTGGCGGTTCAAATCCAGCAGCAGCTCTCCAGGAGCAAGGCTGGGTAGCTCCCATGAACACCAGAGGGCAGTGATGCCAAAAGAATTAAATAATTAGGGCTGAGCCCTGGTAGCGTAGTGGTTGTGCGCGGGACTGCGGCCCACTGGGAAGGAGGTTCAATTCCAGCTCACGGGAGCAAAGGCTGGGCCTCCTACTCCCACCACCTGAGTACAGTGATTTCCCCCCCCCCAAAACAAAACAAAACAACAAAAAATAATAATTACATATTATTTTTGCATTCTTTGAAAAATTTTGTTGTTCCATATAGACAATTTTTAATCAAGAACTACCCCACCCCACCCCACCCCCATCAGTGTGTCCCACTTAAAATCTGGTCACTTCACACTTTGGGTAACACTGACTTAGCTGACAGATGTTAACTCGTGTGTGTGTGTGTGTGTGTGTGTGTGTATAGGGACAAAACGCGACAAGAGAGGGGAGATGGGGGTAGCTCAGTGGTTTAAGTTGCTGAATATAAAAAGGATGACATGCTCTGTAGACCCCTCAGCCTAATTCACAATCAAAGGTCCTTTCAAAGGCTGTCCGCTTGGAAGCCCAGTGGGCACTTCTGCTCTGTGCTGACAGGGGGTCGAGCTGGACTTGCTGACCAATAATGAGGTTGGCTTTTGGAGTCCTAGAAAAGATGTAAGAGGGGCACAATAAGCCGCCATGTCGCCGTCACCTGGATCCACCCATTGCCATGACCCCAAAAGCCAACCCCACTGCTGGCGAGTGAGTCTGACTCTGCGTGTCCCCTTTAGGCAGTGGGGCAGGAGCCTGGACTTCTCGTAAATAGAAGTCCCCAGGGTGCTTGAAAGCAGAAAGGCGCCAACAGTGTGTAGGTCGCCTGGTAGCAGAAGTCAACGGTCTTGGGTGGCAGGACTGGTGAGTACAGGCCCAGCTGGCAGGGCTGGCCAGCAGAGCCTGAAGTTGACACTGGGTGGGGGAGGGCTGTTCAGTGCTGAGCCACACCTGTCCGCTTGCTGCAGGCCAGCCTCCAGGCAGCAATCTGCAGAGCCCCCTCATGCACCCTGCCCTGTACCTCTCCACTCCGGGGAAACAGGCTGATCAGAACCCAGGTACCTGCCCCACTGCCCACAGGGGACACTTGGGGGTGGGGAAGAGAGCTAGTGAAGCAGGAAACATGGAAAGGAAGGGGGAAGTGAGGAGCTCCGTGGCTCTAGGGAGGAAGCCAGCGCGCAAGAGCCCCGAGGGTCCTGAGGCCCCGTCCATGATCTGTGGGGAGGGTTGCAAACATGGCCGGGTCTCTGAGTAGGCGGCCTTGGTGTCTCCGTGGTGTGGACAGACGTGCAGACATGGGAGTGCTAGCGGACAGGCAGGGCATCTGAGGGACTCAGCATTTGGGATCAGAGCAAGGGACAGACCCTTAGGGCGGGGGTTGGAAACTCTTGAGACCAAAGAACCCATCCTGTCCCTGCCAACAACTTTAAAATCACTCAAGAGCCGTCAATATGGTTTTCCAAACAGGTGAATTACCATGATCTGAAATAGTAACCTTCAACTATTTTCAACATTACTTCCGAGCCACTCATTCAATATGCAAGAACCGAGTGTGGCTCACAAGTTGCAGTGCGCTGACCACTGCCCTCGGGCGCTACTTAGTGAAGACTCCCCGGAGTGGAGAAGGGGAACAAAGACAAAGGCCCTGGACAGGCTGCGTGCGGTCTGGCACTGCCCTGGCTCAGTCAATAACTGCCTCTCTCTCTAGCCTCTGGAGCTAAGAGCACGGGGGAGGGCCAGGGGAGGGGCCAGCAGCATAGCTGAGGGCAGCCTTTGGGGTTTCTCTCGCCTGCAGAAACTGCCATTCATGGATATGATGTCTGGCTGGCTGGAGCAAGGACTTAGCACTGCATGTGGCATGGCTTATATGGGCAAGTACTTTGACAAGGCCAGGTAAGTGCTCACCTAGAAGCCACTAACTACCCCCCTCCAAGGAAGTTTCATTCCATTTGGGGAGAGTGTTGCCCAGTCCTTAGTGCTGTGCCTTCTGCATCTACAAGGCCACTTATACCTTGCTCCAGCCCTTCTTCCTGGGTGTCTGCAGGGACTAAAGCAGAGCCCTGGCCCCACCTCCCTGGAGACCAAGGGAAACCCTTGAGAAATGGCCCATCAAACCCCAAACCCATGCAGCTGTGACACAAGGAATAGTCAGCTTCTACTGTGAGGGCTGCTTAACCGGTTTCTGCCTTGGCTGCCAGCAGCACCTTGGGTTCATGACACACACTTGATCTGGAATGGGCTTTGGGCTGTGTGCTGTTCAGAAACTTTATACTGTCTCCAGGTTTTTCGTGACCCTCCCCATTCAGTTACATGGCCCCTTAGGTGTTTGCAACCCATGGAACCTTTGGATGAAATGAGTTCTTCGCTGTCGAGGCGGTCTCTAGGCTTCCTGAAGGCAGAACTGCTCTGCAGGTGGCCCATGGGGTTGGGTCAGTACTGTGCAGGGCAGTTCAGGGAGCAGTTTGAAACCGAGGGGGCAGCAGTGAATGCTGGTGGGCTTACACGCCACGATCGCATGTGTGTGACTGCAGGACCTGCTATATAAACTTGTCTTTCCATGCCATTCATGTTGTTGGATCCCAGAGAGCAACAGAAAGAACTAGGTAAAGCCTCAATCCCTCACTTGACACAGCTGTGACCTGTCAGGTAGAAAACCTCCCTGAGGTGACATCCGCCATGCTCCCTCCCTCGGCCTGTCTCTGCTTCCCTCTGAGTTCAGTGCACAGGGCCCGTGAGCCCCGTGTCAGGTCCTCACCTCTCTTGGCGTACTGCAGCTACCGGGTCTACTGTCTGATGGGGATCAGTGAGGTCTCAGAAGGCTTTGTCTGGGAGGCTTTGGCCTTTGCCTCTCACTACAACCTGGATAACTTCATGGTCATCTTCGATGTCAACCGCTTGGGACCAAGCAGCACCCTGCCATTGGAGCAATGCACAGCTGTCTACAAGACGCGTTGTGAGGCTTTTGGGTAAGCACCACACACACACACACACACACACACATCTTCCCTCTGGCCCACCCCTTCAGCTACTGTAACCGTCTCCCCTGGTCAACAGGTGGAACACTTGTGTGGTGGATGGACATGACGTGGAGGCGCTGTGCCAGGTGTTTTGGCAAGCAACTCAAGTGAAGAACAAGCCCACGGTGGTGTTGGCCAAGACCTTCAAGAGTAGAGGGATTCCAAGTAAGTCGCATTTCTGTCAGGGGACACAGCACGCTGCTGACTGGGTGGACAGTAGTCATGCCTATCCATGCACTACATCGCAGTCTGTCCAAGTCATTCGGAGCACTTAGTAGGGTGGCTCAGAGAGAACCCATGGTTCCACACTGCCGGGTGGGAGGCAATCTGGGGCGGCTTCCCAGCAGTCATATAACTGAGGGGCCGGAGAGGGAGGGAGGGTGTTTGCAAGACTTGCAGCAAGACAAGACATAATCTCCCTGACGTCGCTTGCGTCAGTCAGGGAGGGCAGGAGCTATTGGTATGCCCAGTTAGTATGAAGTGTACCCAGGGTGAGGTGAGTTTGAGATGGCTGTGGAAGAGCCCCTGAGAGGCTCAAGTCTAAAGCCTTTCAGCATCATTGTTTCACACCAAGTCAGTGCTCCCACTTCCTAAAGTCCTCCCTATGAGGTCATTATGGACCCAGGCTGCCAGGACTCGCTCCTGTCATCCTGAGAACCAGGTCGAGAGCTGGAACTCCTACTTCCTTTCCCCAAGCTCCCCCCTGACGCATTCAACTGTTTCTGCCCAATGTCCTCTGGAGAGTCAGCCTGGCCTATCTCTTGGTTATAATTTCAGTTAGAATAAAGGCTTCCCTGGGACCAGTAGCAACAGGTCTGCAAATTCTGCCAGGTTGCGTTGATAGTTGAGCAGAACGGTACTTAATGGATCATTACCATCTTGCTCGGTCATTTTGAGCTGAGAGAGCATGCTGGAATTGCATCTCATGCCGAGGTGGCCGGGATAGTCTTGGTCGTGCTTCTCAGGCTGCAGTTGCGACCTCTGCTCTCAAGCCTAACCGTGGAGTTCATTTCCCAGGCTTAAAATGGCCAGTCCTTTGGTACCAGCTGCATGTATTTGACACCAAACCTTTAATGGCTCCCAGCTGCCTCATAGCCCACCTCTGTTCACCTGAAGCCCCTGAGAATATGTTCTTGTTCTCATATGTCCAGTTCAGTAAACTCAGGGCCCTGATGGTACAGCGGTCACATATCAAGATGTAATCTGCAAGGTTAGCGGTTCAAAACCACCAGCTGCTCCAGAGAAGAATGGTGGGAGAGGGATTTCTATTCCAGTAGAGTTCCAGTCTCAGAAATCCACAGGGGCAAGTTTACATGTCCTATAGGGTCACTGGCCTCGGCAGCAACTTGACAGCATTAAGAGCAGTAGGCGCTTGCTTGGGGCGTGTCCCTGGGTATCACTCCTTTCAGCCTCTCGCTTGCCACCACCCCCCCAACCCCCATCCACACACGGCCTAAGTGCCATCAGAGCAGACAGATTCTGAACTGTAGGTCCGGGCTACTCACTCCGTTAACATCTCTGCCCCCTCAAGCCCTGGTGGGACCTCGAGCCTGACGGACCACAGTCTCTTCAGAAGTTTCCCATCTCGCTTTGGATACAACAGAACCCTTGTCCAGCCCACAGACCTGTCCCTTTGTCTCCCTGCCCTCTCTTCCCATCTGCCGCATGTCCAGTAGCACGCTAGTCCCGCTGCAGCAGCCGCAGCCGCCTTACTGAAGCTCCTTTTGTTGCAGACATTGAGAGTTTGGAAAACTTGCACGGGAAGCCGATGCCAAAAGAACGAGTGGAGGCGATTATCGAGCTGATTGAGAGCCAGATAGAGACCAACCGGGACCTGGTGCCCAAGCCCCCACTGGGGAACGCCCCTTACTTGAGCATCGAGGAGGTGATTGTGACCATACCTCCCACTTACAAAATTGGCGATAAGGTAGGCCCTGAGAAATGGGTAGTGGTGTAAACTCTGCTCATCTACGACTTTTTTCCCAGCTTTCCTTCCTAAATACATAGCATTCTTCATTTATACTGATAGCCACAGGTGGGAAAAAGGAGTATATGGTTAATAAGCAGTAATGAACAACTTGGCATTTAGTTCTGAACAGGAATGAGACCGGGCCCCCGCCTCCAGCCTTTGAGGTTCCCACGCTGATGTTGATAGCCTGCCTCCTGATTGATTACTGTCCTGGGGTGGAGGGAAACGTTCCAACCCTTCTTTGGGGTGGAGGTAGGGTGGCATTTTGAGTGCGGCTGCTGTTTTCTTAGCCTGGTAATGTTGGCAAAATTACAGCAAGCCTTCCGGAGGAAATTTCATAGCTTTACAAAGAAATGCCAGAAATAAAGGAATGTGCCACTCAAGAAATTAATCCCACGTTGAGCCAAAGGGTGTGAGCACCCTGCATGTTCATATCCTTGGAACTAACGGGGTGATACCCAGGACTTGCTGCAAACTTTCTCTGACAGCCAAAGTGGGACTCGGTCCAGGAGAGACAGAGCACTGGCTCTTTGGCACTAGAAGGCCGCTGTGACACCCTGTCCCCACTGATCCCCCTGGTTGTGACCAGAGACCGGGATTTCCTCATCTGCCCATGGGCTTTGAGGTGTGGCAGGCAGTGAGTGTGCAAGAAAGGTGAGCTGCTATCACTCTGGTCACGTTGGGGCCATTAGGAGGATAGGCACATACTGGCTGGGAAGGGGGAGAGTACTGAAAGCAATCTTTTTAAACATTACAAAGCAACGTGAGAGTACAATTCTACTTTTGTGTGTAAACGTTTAAAAGGTACTATTATATACTGGTATACAGCATTAGGTAGTATATTTTGGGAAATTGTTACAAATTTTATCTATAAAAGGTGGAGGAATTATGTGGCCTTCTGATTGATTTCTGTTATTGTTAAAGCATATGCCCTGGGCTGATCCCCGGTGGCGTAGTGGTTGTGCGCAGGACTGCGGCCCACTGGGACGGAGGTTCAATTCCAGCAGTGGGGCTGGGCCTCCTACTCCCACCACCGGAGAGCAGTGATGCCCCCCCCCCAAAAAAAAGCATATGCCCTTTATGAATAGGAAAACTAAAGAAGGTCAGTTCATCCAAAACTCATTAAAACCAAAACGCTGCATCTGCTTACAAACCCCCCTGTGTGCTAGTTCTCTGAAGGGCTAGCTCATCGACTGCAGGTGTTGGAAACCACAGCTCTGTGGAGTTGGCCGTGAGTTAGGGCACTGCCCCAGATGTAGAGGAGAAACCACTTGGCAAGTGGCGTGAGAGGCCGGGGGAGGAGGGAAGGACTGCTGTCAGTGCTCGGCTCCCAGAGGATGGCACACCGAAGTCGGTCTGGTCTGTTGTGATCCGCCGAGGGAAGGGAGGGTGCTGTTAAAACACTATGTCTCCCAAGTTCCAGGCTCACTTGGTGACAAGAGCAACTTATTTATAACCTGCAAGGGACTAGTAATTCCTAAACAGTTTCAAACATTTCCAAATAAGGAGAAAACCCAAAGCCTCGCAGATCATCTCGAACATCCGAGCCTGACAAAGGCGAGCTCAAGAGACCAGGCGCACTTTGGCACAGGACTGCTCAGAAGTCTAAATAAAATAGCAGTGTATCAGCGCCACGCCCGTGGAAGTCAAGGATGGGGCTGACTCCGCACAGACCCGATGAGTGACCAGAAGACCCTGCACTGGGTCATGTAACCCACCATCTGGTCACGAAGGAAGCAGGGCTAATCACAAAAACCCATCTTCATCCCTAGTTTGTCAAAAAGCTGGTGAGGTCTTCCTCATCTCCATGCTGACTCGAGGTCTAGCTAGCTTCAACCTGCAACCCCCTTTGTGCGTCAAGGTCAGAGCCTTCTCAGTAAAGGCTATAGAAGGACTAGCCAACAGAGTTCAGCTGGAGCGGAGAATCTATTGGCAAGGGAGAGGTGACACTGGTATCATTTGTAAGTAGTACTCGAGAATCAGCTGGATATAGTCCAGAATGAGAGTACAGTAAGACGGCTTAGAACAAAACTGACACATGAAGATAACGAGCCCCCCAGCCCCACCCCGAGACCTTAAGAGACTGCATGCACCTAGCCGCCTGGCAGATAATCACTCCTTGTGGGATACACGTTTGCAAAATTTGTGGAGGGTCAGATCACAAAAGCCCTTGGCACCCTGCTGAAGGTTAGTGGTGATTTACAAATGAACTTCTTTCCCCGCAGCAGATGGCACTTTGTAAAGCCCAGCCGTGGCCGGAAACTTCAGTGGGCCCTTCTCTCTTTCAGGTGGCCACTCGGAAAGCCTATGGCCTGGCTCTGTCCAAGCTCGGCCACGTGAACGACCGAGTGCTTGTCCTTGATAGTGATGCCAAGAACTCTACCTGCTCAGTGATCTTCCAGAAAGAGCACCCAGAACGTTTCATTGAGTGCTTTGTTGCAGAGCAAAACATGGTGAGTGAGCTGGGCACCTACCTCCCAGCCTTCCCAGTTTGCATCGCACCTGAGAAAGCATCAGACAAACCTCCAGGGAACGAGGTGGCGGGGCCACAGCAGAGTTTGAGCCTGCATAGTGGCCTAGTGAACTAAACAGTGCTGTGAGCGATACACTGAGACCAGCCCGTGTCGGAAACGGTCACTGCTGGCACTGGGAGTGCTTGCCTGCCCAGGGAGCCAGGACAGGGAGAGCTTTGCTGAGAACTTGCACAAGCCACCCAAAGGCCGGGGCACTGCACCTAGACTGGGACAGGCCCCCACCTGGAGGTGTCTAGAAGTGTGTGACCCCAGGGCGCCTGCAGCACTGAGTAGCTCCAGGTGACCCTGCTCCTCCGGACCAGTCCAATCCCACGGCCAGCCACAGAACTTTGCTTTTCAGTGGAGTCCAGCTGAGGGCCTAGCACTGAGCAGATAAGCAGATGCCAGTCACTGGAGCTGTGGCCTGGGGTAAATTTAGTCCTTCCCAGCACCTTAGTCTCCCCCAAGAGTGTGAAGTTAATGTGGGACTCTCCCTCCCTCTCGATTTCTCTCACTTTGTCCCCTCCTTTCTGTCCTTTGCCCCATACTCATGCCCACTTGAGAAAGCACGCGTGCGCGCGCACACACACACCAACCACACTACCACCCCCACCTTTCAAGGTAAGCACATGCTTAAAGCATCAGACAGCAGCATCAGGTGTCCAAAACAGACCGGCACAGATGCCAAGCAAACTGGCCCTGTGAAGCATAGAGCGGCGGGGACTGGGCTGCCTCCTGAACAGACAGGAACAGGGTCATGAGGGCGCCCGTGAGCAACGTTGGGAGTGCTGGAAACCCCTACCCCTTGCACACCCTGCGGACGGACGCCTCTCACCCACTGGGTCCTGCCTTCCTTCCTGAAAGTCCTTATTCCGCCAGGTCTCTGGGGAGCAAAGTTTCTCCCTCATAAACCAGGGGTGGCGGTGGGGTGCTGTCCAGTCTGTAAGCCCATCCAGTGTGCACTTGGGTCCAGCCTGGGAGGTGGACAGGCTAGGAGGGCGTTCATTCTCAAGACAATTCCAGGTTGAGTTGTAAGAGAGTCAGCGTGTCTGTCCTCATCCGCTGCCCAAGCAGCTCCAGCCGGGAGTGCTCCTCCCCACCCCCCCTCCCCCCCATGCTCTTGGCGTAGATGCAAACACAAGAGTGTGCTCTGGCCCCTTTTCTGCTCAGGGACCATCGGGAACCAGGCCCCAGGTGACAAGCAAAAGGAAATGCCAATAAGACAACTGCGGTGAATTCTAGGTAGCAAGTTCTGCCTGAGTTTTGTAAACAATATTTATATATAGGAAATATGGTAGGTTAGCCTTTTAAATGCTTATAATCCAGTGTATCTCACTCACTAAAAGAGCACATTTAGTGTGGGATAGGCCATTTGGGATAGGCCAATCCTGCGATCATTGTGGCCAGTAGACACACGTGGCAGCACGCACCCGTACACACACAACATGCTTTGCGCCCCCCCCCCCACACACACACACACACCTTCCCATCGCCCCAGCGGGATGGCTCCCAGGAGGCCTGGGCCAGCAGGCTGCTCTAACCATCAGAGATGTTTTACTTGAAACGGATATTTCTTCAGAAGTATTTACCGTATTTTTTGGATCATAAGATGCCACTGACCATAAGACACCCAGTTTTTAGAGCAAGAAAACAAGAAAAAGGTATTCTTAACCAAATAGTACCAGTATACTAAAATGTTCTGTGGTAGCATATGACGCACCCTCATTTTCTCCTCACTTTGGTAGGGGGATGTGCATCATATGGCCTGAAAAATAGGGTAAAAGCAGGAGATTGTGCTTACAATCCACATTACTGCCACCTCATGAAAAGCAGACCGGTCTGGCCACCCTGGCCTGCCGTCCCCTCCGGAGCTGGCCACCACTGTCCAGCACTCCCAACAGCCTGTCCATCAACGGCCACCCTGTAATCCGTGAGGTCGGTCGGAACCCATTTTTCTGTGGGTCTCATTAAGCAGTTTGCATTCTGTATGGAAGAACATGTACCCCGTAATATCGTGATTTGCCCCCCTCCTCTTCACCTTCAAGAGCCTGGTGTCACAGTGGCAAATTCATTGGATGGCTAATCTTCAGGTCAGCAGTTCAAACCCACCAGCCACTCCTCGGGACAAAGGTGGGGCTTCTGTCGCCATCAAGACCCCACCGGAGTAGCTCTAAGTCGGGATGGACTCGGTGGCAGTGAGTTTTTCCCCCGCAGCCCACCCCCGAGAGCTGGGGTTGCCCAGCTGAGAAGTAGGTGAGCAGGGCCACTTTCTGAGGCCATCCCCGTCCACAGCAGGAGAGCAGTCCCAAGAAAGGCTCTTTTCCCGGAGGCTCCCGTTCTTTTCAACCCACTCCAACGCCCTCTCCTCCCTATGGGGCTGTGTCTTCCAGCCTAGACAGCGCTTCTAGGTTCTGCGGAAGCGCTCACAGGGAGCCCTTCTCCTAGGACGTAACTTGAAGTGGGTGAGAGCAGAAGGATTTCGGTTGTGGGCGTGTCATGCCATTCTTAGAAGTTCTTCCCAGTTAGAAGCTGAAAATCACAGAACGGTGTTTCTGAAACATTTGTGTGCAAAGAACTGCTGACACGCATTCGGTTCTCTTTTGATTGTCGAAGGAAATCATTGGAGATCTCCTGACTTTTAAGGGCCTGGCACTCCAGGCGGAGTGGGTGACTGTGCACTGCTGTGACCATTTCAAACGCCCTTGATGTAGCCCCTGGACGCTTTGTATTGCAGGCAGCGTGTCAGGGGCCCGGGAGTGGACCTTTTAGGGCCTAGGTTGCAGAAGCCTGGCAGGAAGGCTGACCACAGAGCCTTTTTCTGCCAGATGCCTGCAGACCCCAGGCCCTGTGGCACCAGATCCCACGGCCTTGGCCGGCTGGCATCTTCGTGACATTCCAGGAGCTAGTTAGAACCAGTGATGCAGCTGCAGGGCCGGTGTAACACCAGCCCAGTAACCAGTGTGACTCAGGGCGACCCCACCAGGCCGGGTAGAACTTGACGAGAGTTGAGAGCTGCATCTTGCTCCTCTGGGGCGACTGACAGACTCCATGTGCTGACCTTGGGGCTAGCAGCCCAAGCCGTCACCCGCTGTGCCACCAGGCCTCCTGACCCCAACTCACAGAGGCCCAGTGTAGGGTTTTGGAACCTGCCCAGTGTTCATGGGAGCCCTGAAGAGTGACTGGTGGGTTTGAACTGCTGTGGTACTGGCAGTGGTGTCCTGGGAGAGGATGTGGTACTGACAGGCTGGATGAGGTGGAAAGGGGGTGAAGCAGCTGCTTGCACTTGGGGGCTAGGGTAGGCACAGGAGTGCAGGTGGAGGAGGCTGGGCCGGCGATGGAGGACACGGCCACTGACCGCACACAGCTCTTTCCTCAGGTTTTCTGGAAAAGGGAATGTAGATGGGCGGGAGGCGATCTCTGGAGGATGCCAGTGCCCTGCCAAAGCAGAGGTGGGAGGGTTAAGATGGAAGCTATGAGAACCTATTGAATGACCCAACAGGAAGGAGAGAGGTAGGGCATTAAAAGATCACCTAATGCACGTTCTTTGTGTTGCAGGTCGGTGTGGCCCTGGGCTGTGCCGCACGTGGGCGAGCCATCGTCTTTGCCAACACCTTCGCTGCCTTTTGGGCCCGAGCCTTTGATCAGATCCGGATGGGTGCCATCTTGGAAACCAATGTCACCTTTGTGGGCTGCCACTGTGGCATGGCTATGGGTACGCATGTGCATGGGGAAAGGCTGCCGTGGGCCTTGAAGGCTTAGGCCAGAAAGTCCTGTTGGCCCAAGGGAAGCAAAAATGTTGGCTGGACAGAAGAATCTGCTTTAAGTGGCCTCTGGGGTGGCTATATGATTTGCTGGAGCAAAAGGGCCTGCAGGGAACCGGGGGCCAGGATGCTACTGGCAAGGGCCGCGGGAGGAGCTCCCCTCCACAAGTGCCTGCCTGTCTCTGTGGGGGGGGGGCAGATGGGATTTGGGGAGGAGTCCTGAGTGAAGACTGTGTACTGTGACAGTGCCCCCACCCCCAAAGAAAGCTACATCGCTTCGGGGTAGACCAGGAACGATGTTCTCACACAGCCTCCACCAGGCTGCCTGAGTGTGTCAGGTGGCCCACAGGCTAAAGCGGGCTGGGCTGGGTCTAGGGAAGCCTGGGGGTGGGGCGTGAATGAGGAGAGGTGCTGAGCATTCCTTTTCAGGTGACTTCACACACTTGTTATTCCCGGGTGGGCCTTCGCCCCCAGGGTCCAGGGAACTGGGGGTCTGTGCCCTGGGTGGGTGGCAGTGGGGAGGGTCCACTATCTTAGGCATTCTGGTTTTGTTCTGGGTTTGCTCAGGGGAGGATGGGCCCCTGAAGATGGCCCTGGAGGACCTTGCCATGTTCCGAGTCATTCCCAAATGCACCATTTTCTATCCGAGCGATGCCACTTCCACAGAGCATGCTGTTTATCTGGCTGCCAACATCAAGGTACGTTTGCTGTGGGGTGGGGCAACAGAGCCCTACCAGGTAGTAGTACCGACAGATACTAGCGTGATGGTCACAGTCATCATGCAACAGTGCGGGAAGTCAGCCCTAAACAAGAAGCAGAGCGATGGGGGGGAGGGCGGCGGGAACTTGAAACTGCCACGAACCCGCTGGTCTCCTGCTGTCATGGAGGTGTGTCCTGGTTGTGTGGGTCCTGGATGCACATCTGCACCTTCCCGGGGGCTTCAGAACAGGCCGTCGCCACCCTGTATTGTGCCCACATCCCCACACACAAGGGACTGACCATAGACACAGGGTGTGTCAGGCCAGTTTCCTGTCTCAGCTTTTATTGGCGTTCTAAGTGCAGGTCATTTCAAAGACCTCAATGGAACACACAAAGATCAACCTCAGAAGTGAGCTAAAGTGGGGGTCTTGACTTTCTGTTCAACCTTCTAAAATCGAGACTGTCCAGTTCTGCCTCCTTGGTTGGAGATTAGAGACTGGAAATGAACTGTCGGCTTGTATCGCTCCCCCAGGGCATGTGCTATATCCGGACCAGCTACCCAGAGACCACAGTGATTTATTCCTCTGAAGAGCACTTTGAGGTCGGCCAGGCCAAGGTAGGGACCTGCCTCCATCCACAGATCACCCCCAGAAAGCAGGGCCCAACCTCTTTCCTTTGCCACCATCTCCCTTTGAGGAACGTGTTAAACTTGCCTAGCGAGTTGTTCAGTCATGCCTGCCTGAGAGTTGACCGTGCCTCCTGGAGCCCCTAGGTGGAGGGTAGACCTGCCCCTGTGGCTTTCCCAGGTGGAAACTCTTGATGGCCTCACTGACAGCCACCTGTGTGCTCGGCTGTGGGGCTCCCACGTGGCTCTCACAGAAGGACCGCAGAGCACCAGGCTAGCAGTTGCCCTTGGCCCTCTCCGGAGCCAGCTTCTCCCTACACCATGGCCTCGGCCTCCCTTCCAGGGAGGGTCCCCAGGGTGCCAGTTCAGATCCAGAGCCCTCCTTGTGAGCACACAAGTCAACCAGGGGCGACAGGCCGGCATCTGCTCTCGGATCCTTCCTTGGAAATCCAAGGGCCTTGGGGATAGTTGTCCAGTGGGTGTCCATGGGGCAGGTGCTCCCACACTTGACTTGGCTTCTGGACTGCTCTTGCAGGTGGTCCGCCAGAGTGCTAACGACAAGATTACAGTCATTGGAGCCGGGGCGACACTGTATGAGGCCTTAGAGGCTGCCGATGTGCTTTCCAAGGAAGGTCAGTTGATAAGTGTGACTCCAGCTTGGGGAGGGCAGGGGTTAGGCTGCCCCAGTTTGGGGCTCTTGTTACCCAAGGCAGCTTAGGAGCCCTAGGTTCTTGCTCCCAGGTATTGCCATCCGTGTCATTGACCTGTTCACCATCAAGCCCCTGGACGTCTCCACCATCATCTGTAGCGCACATGAAACTGGTGGCCACATCATCACCGTGGAGGACCACTACCAAGAAGGTGGGTGCGGGTCCAGGGTGGCTTTCCCTGGGTCGCAGATGTGCCATCACCTCCAGTCCCTCGCCCTGCTCTGGGACAGCACTCTGAACAGGTCCCGTGGTCAGCAGCTTATTTCGAATGCCGAGTGGTGACGTGTTGGGGCGAGTGCCCGCAGGCAGAGAACCCCCACAACGCACCTGGGAAGGATAGACAACGGTCACACCCACAACTTCCCCCTACCCTCACCTCCAAGCTGCCCTCTCCCACAGTGGGAGATGCAGTCACCTGGGGCAGAGTATGTATGCCCAGGGGAGCCCTGGAGGGACTCGGCGCCCAGCATGTTGTTCATGGGCATTCCTTCTGCCTGCTGCCACCAGAGCCATTGGCACAGGGTCACTTGGTATCAGTTGGGGAGCATGTTGTCTGCACAGAGGGTGCACTGTGTGGCCTCGTCGGCTATGGCTGCTTTTTACTACCCCGGGGGTCCCTGACCCTGTAGGTGGGAGTGGGAAGGCCATGGAGCCGTAGTCTCCTCAGCCCCCTGGCCAGTCTGAGCGGGATGGTCCGTGTGAAGTCTTCTGAACAGCAAGGGCACAGGGCTCTGAATCTGACACTAAGGCCTATGGGCACCTCCAGAACTGTTCTGATGGCTCTCCTGCTCTCCCAGGTGGCATCGGAGAAGCCATCCGTGCTGCTGTGGCTATGGAGCCTGACATCATGGTCTACCAGCTGTCAGTGTCGGGAATCCCTCGCAGCGGGCCACCCAGCAAGCTAATGGACGAGTTCGGGATCAACGCCCACTGCATTGTGGGGACCGTACGCAGCATCATCATGAACTAGAGCAGCTGAGTCAGGCCACGAGCGACTCAGCTGCCGGGGCCCTTTACACTGTTCACGTTTATTGTTAGAAATCTAGCTTAACTACACATTTTTTTTAACTACACAGTTTAAAGCAAACCTGATTGTTAATACCTTAGTCCATTCCTAATCCAGAAATTCAAGTGAGCTGCCTCTGTGCTCACCCACGACTGGGAACCATGTTAAAGTCAGAGAATAGCAATCAAGGCCACCCCGGTACCTGCAGTTTCCAGGGGAGGGTGTGCCAGCAGCTGCTTTAGAGTGTCTTCTGTTGTTTGTTGTCATCTCCCCTGTTAGGACGCCCTGTGCTGCTTACGTGACTTCCTCTGTAAGAGATGATAGCTTGACTAATCCCAGTCCCCCTGTGCTCAACCCCATCCCTCAGCGTTTGTTCATAAAGCCTCACAAAGGCAGTTGTCTGGTGTCGGTTTCTTTCTTGTGTAATCCTATAGAAGAAAGATGTCTTCTTTTTTTGGGGGGGGGGGCATCACTGCTCTCCGGCGGTGGGAGTAGGAGGCCCAGCCCCACTGCTAGAATTGAACCTCCGTCCCACTGGGCCGCAGTCCCGCACACAACCACTACGCCACCGGGGCTCAGCTCAGAAGAAAGATGTCTTCTAAGCCTGTAGCTCCTCAACCCTCTCCAACAGTAGACCCAGGAGAGAGTGGGGGGAACTGGGTTGCACTTGGAAAGCTGACCCAGGAGCTGGCATCTGACCACTAGGACACAAGAAGCTGAACATCTTGGGTTGCTGTGTGGATCTGTATGAGGAGTCCCTCATTAAGTGGTCATTATAATCAGTTTGTCTCAGGAACTGTCTAGAAAGTCTGCTGAACTCACTCACTGCTGATCTTGCTTTTAGCAGCCTAGTACATGACCCATGACACCACCAGGGCTCCGTGGATGAACTATTTAGAGACCAAGAAGCCTGCCTGGGCCTTGTTCTCCAAGCTGATTTTCTTCGTGAACCAAAGGAGTTGGAAATTTTTTGTGAAAATGGTACAGTCGAGATAGGTCCATTGTCTACATTTTAGAAAGTTCAGGGACTGAGCCCCAGTGGTGTAGTGGTTGTGTGCGGGACTGCGGCCCACTGGGACGGAGGTTCAATTCCGGCAGTGGGGCTGGGCCTCCTCCTCCCGCCGCCGGAGAGCAGTGATGCCCCCCAAAAAACAGAAACAAAATAAATAGAAAGTTCAAATGAGCACAGACATAGGGCGCCCTCATGTCACAGTGATGAGGTTTCCATCTAGTGTCAGGTCTGTCAACTTTAACATCGCGTACCCATTCGGAGGATGGCATTGAGTGGTTCCTAGAATAGCAGCAGAGTATGTGCAACTGCCATGCCTGTGGAACTCTAGAAAGTTCACACTCACTAGCCCTGACTGTCCACTTAACCCATGAGCAGTCCCTCCATTATTGGGCCTC
>PVJH01040125.1:0-15904 GCA_004026705.1 Nesogale talazaci
ACGCTGTCAAGGTTATATAGCCTTGGAAACCCCAGGGGGCAGTTCTGCACTGCTGCCACAAGTCAGCCGCAGCTCAGTACCAATGGATCATGAGAAGAACACATGGCGAATTCTTGATGCGTGACCTGCTTTGTGTCACATGCTTGACAATGTTAAATATTATCAGCTTCCACTTTTGTTAATATCCTAAGGCCAAAGACCTCTTTCCCCACCCAGTGTTGTGTTCACCATGCTTGTGAGGATACACATTTTCAGTTTGGTTTTAGTTAAATAGATCTAGTTTGGGTTTCAATGGAAGGAGAATAAGCATGAGCTTACATGATTAGTTGGGGAACATAATTACAGGCACTCATGCTCACCAATTTATGAGAGGATGGTCTTGGGACCGTTTTTGGGTAACCTACTATGAAACGTCTTTTCTCGATGCTCTCCATTCCTGGGGATCCAGCGTAAGGAAGATTTTGAATTATGAGGCTAGCGATGAGCCCTGAAAGTACCAGGGACTGCCAAGAGAACAAACAGATCTGTCTTGGGAAGAAATACAGCTCCAGAAAAGTAAGGATGGCGAGGCTTCAGCTCACGGACTTCAGCCATGTTCTCAGGAGAGCCCCGTCCCTGAAAACAGACCACCTGCTCGGTAGAGGACAGTGCAGGGAAAGAGAAGCAGCCCCTCTCTGAGACGGAGCCATACAGTGACTGCTGCCACGGGCTCGAGCCTAACAATTGTGAGCACGGCACCCAGGACCGGGCGGTGTTTCCTTCTGGGGGAGCTGGGTCACCTGAAGTCAGACCAGCCTGACGGCAGCACCTCACGACGATGCCACGGTGAAGCTTCCCTGTAATGCTGTGCAGAGAGACCCTCTCGAGTCTGTTTGTCCCTCGTGGAAATCTCTCCTGGGAAGAGAGCGTGAGATCCTGCAGCTGCCTGAGCGATGAGATAAGAATGTCTTCTTTAGAGTAACTGGTTAGGTCGGCATCTTTCTGGCCGGAGCTTCGTTCTGTTGTACGTCAGGTTACGACGATTCAGAATCCAATCCCAGTGGCGCAGTGGGTTGCTAAGTGGCCTGCTGGCCACAAAGTCAGCAGTTCGAAGCTACCAGCTGTTCTGCGGCAGAAAGACGAGGCTTTCTACTCTCGCGGAGATTGACAGCTGTGCAAGCCCACGTGGGCAATTGTACGCCATCCTGTAGGGCCACAATGAGTTGGAACTGAATGGTGGTGAGGTTTGCAGTGAGCTTTCTATGTGAGCCTGACAGGTGGTCTGGGGCCAGCGCACCTGACCTCAACGTACAAAGTGGAGCTCGATAAAGTGTCCGTAAAGGTGTCAGCTCAGAGGGACCCTCGGTACAGCGGGATGAAACACTGCTTGGCCCTGCACCATTCTCCGAATCAATAATCCATTTAAACCAATTGTGGCAGCGATGGGCTCGGTCCGCATCGGCAGCTTTCTGCCTTCTCACTGGCCCTTAACTTTTGAAAGCGTGATGCCCTTGGTAGGGACTGGTCCGAAGCATGTTGGAGAATATCTCGCCATCTTTCCTTCTGAGCGACATTCTAACTGGTCTCCTCCTAAGGCATATTTGTTAGTTCTTCTGGAAGTCCATGATAGATTCCGTCTTCTTCACCAGCATCCTAATTCAAATGAATCATCTTGTTGGACTATCTAATTTTTCAATAGCATCCATATTTGTGTAGAAACAATACTGGTGTATACATGACTATTTGGACTTCTGACTCTTTCCCTAATATAGATTCTTAGAGCTTAATTATTGGCTCATGAGGTAAACATATTTTGAATTCTTGGCTTGTACTGATCTTGGCGCCATATCCTTGATGACCCTGAGTATTAGTATTTTCCATTTTTTCTGATTTCTATTTTTCCATTTTTGATAATTTTATAAGCAAAATGTCATCTATTTTTCCCAGCGACACTTTCATATTATAAGGAAAAATGTTTCTAACATTGGCTAGCATTTTTCCTATATATTTGAATATTCTATTTTTTTTGTGTGGCGTCACTGCCCTCTGGTGGGAGTAGGTGGCCCAGCCTTGCTCCTGGAGAGCTGCTGCTGGATTTGAACCAAGCCAGTGGGCCGCAGTCCCACACACAACCACTGCGCAAATATAGGGGCTCAGCCCTATATTTGAATATTCTTATTTGTCTTCCTTCCACTTCAATTTGAATGAAATCACTCATATTTGCAACTTTACTTACATTTACTCTGTGTCGTCTGTATTGCAGATATTTCCCCGGCTATTTTTGTTTTCTAATCTTGTTGCTGATTTAACAGAAAACTAAAAAAAAAAAAAAAAAAGATCTTTGTGGTCAGAAAATTTGCTTCATAGTTTCTTCCTTTGATTAAGTTTACAAAGTTCATTACTTGGACATTAAACAGTCACTGGTGATGTTTTTGTAACTTTTAGTCTTAAATGATTTCAAAGCTACTTGCATAAAATGATAAGACTGGCTCAACACAGCTCACCTAAGTCTTCAAACAAAATAAAGACTCTGGCAGACGCGCTCCAAAGACCCTCCACAACAAAGACATGTGAGAACCAACGAAGCACACGGGTGATGATCCTGAGCTTCCGAGGAAAGGCTCGAGAAGGAAACCGTCAAACACAACCGGTCAGAGAGCCCAACACCGGGTGAGGGATCAGCTGACTTGACATGCTCAACTTGACATCGTGAACTCATGCAGGCAGCGTTTGTTCAAAATCGCGGATGACAGCCCAACCCACACTGATGGCTGCTGACGGAGAAGACGGCACCCTCCTCTGTTCTCTGGCCCCTCTTGACGATCAGAGGCAGGAGTCGATTCCAGCAGCTGGTGGGTGGCGCTCCAGCTTGGACAAGGTAAGAGGCCACACCCTTGCGGGTCGGGCTTCTGGGGCATGACCCAAGCTTCTGGAGGTACAGGAATTCTGCCTCCTGGGGCCACAAGCACCTGCCTGGGCAGTCCCTGACTCCTCGGCCTGCAGGCACTCCTGCCATAACCAGCTGCCTTCTGGGCCCCAAAGAGTTATTTCTGGGAACAAGCACCTGACCTCAGTCACTAGTCCTGACCTCACGTCTGAGCCAGCATGAACTACTCCCGAGACACCATCTAGGCCAAGAGGAACTCTGCCTAGGCCCAGCCATCCCACCTCTATGCCCTACCACCGCCGCCGTGTGTCCCTTGGCTAACAGAGGATGCCAGTGCTGTCCCAACATTTCCTTTGCTCTGCTCTGGAGCCTGCTCTTGTCCCAGTTTTCTACCTTACCTTTCTTTCCTTTTGGCTTTCAGTCCCCCCCACCTCATACACACATTTTTCTTTTCTTTTCCCTCCTCCTTTCTTGGTTTTTTTTTTTTTTTTTGCATCACTGCCCTCTGGTGGTGGGAGTAGGAGGCCCAGCCTTGCTGCTGGATTTGAACCTCCAACCCAGTGGGCTGCGGTCCCGTGCACAACCACTCCGCCACTGGGGCTCAGCCCTCTCCTTTCTTTCCTCTTACTTTTTCTTTGCTTCTTTTCCCCACCCCCAGTTTAGCTTAACATACTTTTTCTTTATGTATCCCCTTTCCCCTGGTTCTTATTTTTGTTCGCTTTTGTTAGTTAAAAGTAAAAAGTTTGCATCTTTAGTCTTTTTCCTTGGCTATACGGGCTAATATAGGACATTTCCCCTTGCTGCCGTTTACCAATTTTCCTTCACTTATTTTCTCTTTACTGTTTTTTTCTCTCTTTTTGGGGTGCCTGCTGCCTATCAGCTATTTGCATGATGATCCATCACAGCAGCAAAAGGACCGTGATGAAGTAGCATAGAAAGTAATGCTATGTGGGGGGAATGAGGAATTGTCTGGAAGGGTTGCAGCACGAGGAAGGCTGAGCCGGAGTCTTGCCATCCTCACTGGCTGGGTTCTAAGACTGGTTTGTCTCGGGCCTCTAGAAGCCAAGAAAGGCAAGGGAGCAGAATTTTCCCCAGAACTCCCAGAAGGGAGCAGTTCGAAACCACCAGCTGCCCCGAGGGAGAAAGACGAGGCTCTCTCCTCCTGTAAAGACTTCAGGCCTCCCAAACTCACAGGCAGGGCTACCCCGTGCCCTGAGAGCCGCTAAGAATCAGCATGGACTTCATGGGAGTGAGTGTGGGTGAGTTTGACTATCTCTTCAGATCCCCTGGGAGCAGGAAATGGCCAAGGGGCTCTGGACGGCTGGACAGGTTAGGGCTGGATCATTCCTGTTTCCGCGTGCTTTCCGGAGCCCACCAGGTCCCTCGGGCCCAGCCTCAGTATCTCAAGGCCTCTACATTGGGCAATGCAGCTCCTTTTCAGCCTGCACGTTTGCACTTGCCAGCGTTGAGGTCTCCAGCCTGTGCCTGGGGAAGCTCCTCTGAGCAGGGGGGCCCTGTGACCAATGGGCGGCCTCCAGCTCCGGGAGCCGCTCCAGGGCCACTGAGCGGCGTCTACCGCCCCTGGTGGACATCTCGACTCAGTGCAGGGTTCTCCGGGCCGATGAGGACAACCGTTTGACTTCAGTTACAAAACCATACGTAAACATTCTGACAAAATTGACTCGAAGACAGACGTAGGGCCAGGACTCCTTTGCCATCTGGGGACTGTCTATAGGCCGTCCTGCGCACGCACTGTCCAAATCACACAGTGGTCTCTGTGATTACATCATGCGTCTTATGCAACACCTGACTCCGCCCACCAAGTTATGTAACAACACCGTGATCTGATTCCAGATAATTTTCATTATGACCAAGTGAAAACCTTGTTCCCATGAGCCGTTTTCCCTCCATTTCCTCCAAGCGCCTGCTCCCTAACTACAGATCCCCTTTCTTTCTTTGGGAACTCGCCTCCTCCCAGCATCCCAGGTGGATGGGATTTTATCATTTGTGGCCTTTGGTGACTGATTTCTTTTATTTTCAAGGTCTCACCATTATAGACCGCATCTCAGCCCTTCATCAACTTGTAAAACTTGCCAAATAGGAACATTTTGCTAATCTAGTCATCAGTTGATGGACTTGGGGTGGCTTGGAATCTTCGGCTATTATGCATACGATTGATCTGATCATGCACGTACATGTTTTTGCATGGTTCTATTTTTTTTGGCATCACTGCCCTCTGGTGGTGGGAGTAGGAGGCCCAGCCTCGCTCCTGGAGTGCTGCTGCTGGATTTGAACCTCCAACCCAGTGGGTGGCAAGTCCCGCACACAACCACAACGCCACCGGGGCTCAGCTCAGTTCTATATTTTCATCAGCCTTAGCTGTCTACGAAAAGGGGACTGAAGGGTCTATGTCGGACAGAGCGTTCCTTAGAGGCAAGGATGGTAGGATTTCCTCTTATCTACTTTGGCCACGTTGTCAGGAAAAACCAGGTCCGGGAGGACATCGTGTCTGGTCACGTGGAAGGGCAGCAAAAAAGAGGAAGGCTCTGAAGGAGATGGACCGGTACGGTGGCTGCACCATGGGCTCAAGCATAGGAACAGTCGTGAAGATAGCGCAGGACCAGGCGGTGTGTCCTGCTGTGCTCTGGATCGGAACCAACTTGATGGCATCTATCATGTTGAACACTGTGAGGGTCTGCTACACAGATTTTCCTGCTATTTTGCATCCCAAAGGGTAATGCGTGGAGGTTTCAAAGTCTCCACATCCTCCCTAGCACGGCCACCGTCCCTCCTGTCTATTATGGTCACCCCAATTGGCTCCCGCCAAGATTGCAGCCTGGAAAGCCCCATGGGGCAGTCCTGTTTTATCTCCAGGGTGGCTGCGAGTCCACATGGATTCCGGGCACAATAACAAGAATGGGTGTGAAGCCACCTGGTCTTTGCTTTGTTGAAGTAACGTTTTCATGAAAACATCATTCACATGCAGTGCAATTCTTCTCCTTGTAGGTAGGTGCCTCTCCGGTAAGTCAGAGCTACCATCTGTTACAGCGGAACTCCGCCAAAGCCCGTGGTGCTTTTCACATTCTTCCCCAGCCCCATCATGCAAGGGTATCCATTCTTCTGTGGTCCTCCCGATTCACTGTCCAGCTTTCCAGTGCCTAGGAGGGGATTGAAAAGATCATGACTCGGCTCAGGCAACCCCGAGTCCTCAAGGTGACCTCTGTGCTCTTTCACACTAACGAGACGTCTCAGGTAGCAGATGTGCCCGATGCGACATGCTGTTCAATTTTTTGACCACTGATATCATCAGTGTTGACTGTGATTCCAGGTACAGCAAAATCCATGCGCATTTTTATCTTTTCTCCATGTGCCATGATGTTGTCTATTGGTCCACTTGCGATGCTTTTTGCTTTCTTTCCATTGAGTGTAATCAGTCTTTGATCTCCACTGTCTATTGCCTCAGGCCTTCCTGGCATTCACTAGGCAAGGTTGTGCCATCTGCACGTTGCAGGATATTAATCAGCCTCCCTCTGATCCTGCTGCTACATTCTTCTTCGTATTGTCTAGTTTCTCTAATAACTTATTCTGCATGCAGATTGAATTAGTATGATGCACACCTTTCTGATTGTAAACCATGAAGTATCCCCTTGTTCTGTTGGAACGACTGCCCCTCTTCGTCTAAGCACAGATTCCATGTGACCACCATCAGGAATTCTGGAATTCCATTGTTAAATGTTACCCAGAGTTTGTTGAATAGCTTTACACAGTCAATGAAACACTAGCAGACTTTGTTTCAGGAGTCTCTGCTTTCAGCCCCACCCACCTGACATCAGCGATGGGATCACTGATTTCACATCCTTGCCTGAGTCTAGCTTGAATTACTACCATCTTCCAGTCGATGCACTGCTGCATCTGTGACTGAATTCTCTCCAGCAAAATTTTCCTTGCATGTGATATGAATGATATTGTTTGACAATTTCTGCCTTCTCTCGGGTCATCTTTCTTTGAAATGAGCACACATACGCATCTCTCCCTGTGATAGGTAGGTTTGTTGTGACAACATGGCCAATGAGCACATATGAGATCAATTGAAGGGTGGAGAGAGAAATGGCTTGGCAATCCCTGCCTTCTCTCTTGCTCTTGGATCTTTGGACCCGCCGGCTGCCTTGTTCGTCCTGTGCCTCAATCTCCAAGCTACACTACCTGAGGGACACCTAATCTTTGGACTGTGTTGCTGTGAGTTGAGGTTCCTTCAAGCCCTGCTTCACCACACTCCTGGACTAGACATCACCTTGAGCTGGGAACTGTTGGACTCTGTCCTCTGGCAGACTGTGGGTGACCTGCTTTGCCATTTGCTGCTTGTGGCCTGATAGCCTGAATTGCTCTACAGAGGACTCTTCTGCGGCCCACAAGACTCCAAGGACCGCCAGTCTACTAGCGGTCTCACACAAGTGAGTCGCGCCAAGCCATTGGTACTGCTTTATAGACCAGTTAACTGTTTATTTCTTAGGTTAGATATCTTCCTCTCTATATAAATATATAGAGAGAATTATTAGTGTCCTGCTTTTGTTTTTCTAGAGAACCCTGTTCTCACACACTCCCATTGGTCGGCCCAAATTTCTTGGCATAGAAATTTTGAAATATTCCATTGGTGTTCCGCCAATCCCACTTGTTGTTGCTAATGCCTTTTTTTTTTTTTTTTTGAACTTAGAGCTCTTCCTTCAGTCCCACTGGGCTTTGATCCGAAGTGAGGAAGGCCCCCAGTTCTTGTGTATCATGAGCCCGTGCATTCCTTCCGTCGTCTTTCGCCGCTTCCTGCTCTCCACTCACTCGGTGCTCTCCAGTTCATTCCACTTCGGAGCAAGCCTCTCGGACAGAGCCGACCTCGTCCCGTGGGCGTCTGAGACGCTCACTCTTTGCCGGAGCATAAAACCTCACCTTTCTTGCTAGGAGCAGTCGGTGGTTTCCAACTGCTGACCTTTCCGTGTGGAGCCTCGCCCCTAACCCATTACTCCCGCGGGAATCCCGATGCGTCCCACCTCGGTTATGATCTTGCCCCTTCCCGTGGCAGCTCCGCTCCAGGCTGACGATTTCCTCGGCCTCTTTCAGCTTGACACCGGCGAATGCGTTCAGCCTGAGAGATGAAGCTCCACGTGTCCTATTTCATCGTGACAAAGACAAATTAGCTGTCTCGATTTCTCTTTCCTGGGGGGCACTGCGCCATCGCGTGCCTCAGGCTTGGCTGGAACGCCTTTGAACCACCCATTTTAATTGATACACTGATTTTTAATATCTGGAAGATCACTAGCAGACAAAAAAAGATGACGCGACTCAGAAGGGGGTCAACTTTTAGGAACGGAGAAAAACAAATGAATCATGATGATGACATTATTGATGGGAGATTATGAAAATCCTGGGATTTCATTACATTTCACTCACCGGTGAGTGATGACAGAGAGTTCCTTTAAGTTCAGCCTGTCCTGGTAACTAAACTGGAGAGATGACTCTGGATTTAGCTGAGCATTCTGGAAAATACAATACCTTAATTCTAAGCATTTCATGAAGACAGTACTTACAATGGAGATCATTTAACCAAAGAGATCGCTCAAGAGAATATTATTCAGCAAAAGCAGTACATAAATAATGGAACCAGATGTCAGAGAAGAGATGCAGGTATTCTGTTAGCGAGGAAGCAGATGGATTCCTTTGTTTGAGGGAAGACAAGGCAGGCAGCTCTAACCAACAGCACTAAGTGCCCCACTTTTTTGGAGAGGAGAGTAACCTTTTACATATGTCTACATTCTCAGTTTCCTTTCCAATACTCTTTCTTTTTATTTTTTTCCAATACCTATTTCTAACAAACATTTCCTGAGAACAATTGCCACAAGCATTTTTTTTTCTGTCAAAAAATTTGGCGCAAACATTTTCTGAATATACTTCCCGATACATTTTTTGGAACACATATCCTGAGAGATCTCCTTCTTCTTCTCGCTCCCTTTCCATTTTCTCAGCGCGATGAAAGCTTGACTCTTCATGGAGAGTTTGGCCTGAATATCTTGTATCAGTATAGACACCAAGGCAGCAAGTGAGGTTTTCATCATCTAGACCAGTGGTTCTCAACCTGTGGGTCGCGACCCCTTTGGAGGTCAAACGACCCTTCCGCAGGGGTCACCAAAGACCACTGGAAAACACAAACTGTAGTGAAGGGTCGAGGCATTAGGAAGGTTGAAAACCACTGCTCCAGCTGTTGGCCAGCATATCCTCCCCTTTGGATCAAGCCCCCTAGTGAGGGATCATCAATGGCCCATCAAGGAATCGTCTATCTTCTGCAAGAACCTTAATTGGCTTCTGAAAGGAGCTTCGAGTTTTCGTCTTTAGCTTATTCTGCTCCCCTGGCCAAGCGGACAGTCCTCTTCTTCAAGGTGAGCGCAGCCGCGTGGGGGAGGGTGGCAGCGAGCAGGGCCACGGCCACGTTGGAGAGACGGATTCAGAGTGAGCATAGTCAGTAAGTCAACATGGAGTGCTCAGGAAAGCAAAGGAAGGGCTTTTTTTTTGGGGGGGGGGCATCACTGCCCTCCGGTGGGAGTCGGAGGCCCAGCCTTGCACCTGGAGAGCTGCTGCTGGATTTGAACCGCCCACCCAATGGGCCTCAGTCCTGCCCTCAACCACTATGCCACCGGGGCTCAGCCCAGGAAGGGCTTTTTGATATGTCTGCTCACTGCTAGAGGGCCGGGAAGAGGGAGAGAAGAATCGAGGCGTGGAGTCCATGTCATTGATTTTTTTTTTTTTTTGGTGAACACTGTTCCTTGTAAGGAGTATGCGACTATGAGGAAGTGGCTGTGGGTTTGTTCTTTCACAAAAACAAGGGACTCATTTGGAAAGTGTCATCCTTTTTTCTTTCCACTTCTTTTTTTTTTTTTTCTTATCATATCACTGCCCTGGTGGGAGCAGGAAGCCCGGCCTTGCTCCTGGAGAGCTGCTGCTGGATTTGAACCGTCCACCCAGTGGGCCGCAGTCCCGCGCACAACCACTACGCCACCGGGGCTCAGCCCGACCTCACAGTGGTTCTTATGCTTGAGTCCTTGAGGCAGCCGCTGGCCAAGTCCTCCATCTCGGCAAGACCCTTCTTCTTTTTTGAGGACCGGACACTGTGCCCAGCGTGAAGTCCTTCTCCAGGTGCCCGCCTTCCCGGGCAATGTGTCCAAAGGAGATGAGACGAAGTCTTGCCCTCCTCACCTCTAGGACACATCCCGGCCTGACTTCTTCCAAAATAGCAGCTGTTTGTTCTTAGTCCTCAGAGCAGCGTCCTTGTTTTTCAGCCCTTTATAGAGGTCCTGTGCAGCGGGTGTGCCCGACGCCGTGTGCTGTTTGATCTTTTGACCTGCCGCTTCCACGAGCCTCGGTTGTACGGCCAAGCAAGACGAAGTCCTCGGCAACTCCTATCTTCTCTTCGTTTAGCGTGGTGTGACGTCTGGGTCCCGTTGTGAGGATTTGGGTCTTCTTTATGTTGAGGGTCAAGGCATGGGGCCGGTGGAGGTCCTCTGGTTGAAAGGGACAAACCGATGTGTCTGGGGAGAAGTACAGCCGGAGCGCTCCTTAAAGGCAAGGCGGGCGAGGTTTCCTCTTACACCCTTTGGCGTGCTGTCAGGAGACCCCTGGAGAAGGACACCGTGTTTGGTAAAGTGAAGGGCGGCGGGAGAGAAGGCGGCCTTCAAGGAAATGGAGTGGTTTAGTGGCGGCATCCACGGGCTCGGGCAGTGCAGGAGCGGGCAGCGTTTCATTCTGCTGAGCACAGGGTCTCTGTGGGTCGGCTCGCCGTGAGGGCTTCTCTCAGTAGCCACCAGAGAGAGGAGAGCTGAGGGGAAGTCGGTGTCAGAGCTGATGCAGCCGTTCAACAGCGGGGCAGCTGCGAGTCTGGGCAAGCTTAACCTCTCCTCGTCGGGAGCAGCTTTGAGCTAATTCCTATCCATGAAAGAACACGTTGAGCCATCAGAATTAGAATAGAAACACCTTTGGGTGCCACTGTGCTGTCTACCCTAAGCCCTACGCTTGAACGACCTTTGTACCCCCATGCCCAAAGCCAACTTGAGTCCTTGGGCTTCATCCCTTCAAAATCAACAACAACAACAAACCTCCAAAACTTCTTTGGACCAGTGTTGGCCAATACTTTCCCAGAGCTCAGTGCTGTGGAGAGACTCCTATGTCTCATGAAGGACAGGCCTTTCGTTACCCAGAGTCCCATGCTCACGACGCATATCCCCCTTCACCTCCAGGAGGGTGAACAACAGAAACTCAGGTGAAAGGAGAGAGCGGCCAGTAGAAGATGGAAAAACAAGATAATTTAGAAGTTATCAAAAAGAAAAAAAAGGGGGGGCTGTGCCCCGGTGGTGTAGTGGTTGTGCACGGGACTGCGCAACCCACTGGGATGGAGGTTCAATTCCCATCACCAGAGGGCAGTGATGCCCCCCAAACAAAACAAACAAACAAACAAACAAACCAAACAGAAGTTATCCAGGGGTCACATGGGAAGGAGGCAGGGGGGAGGCCAAAAGAGGAGCTATACCAAGAGCTCCAACAGAAAGTGAGTGTCTGGGAAAATGAGCGTGGCAACATCTGTACGAGGACCCTTGAAACACTTGATGTATGGATTGCTATTGTGGTAGCTAGCTTAGCGGACCAGAGCACCACCCTTTTGAATTTAACTGCCATTTTCCAATAAACTATTCACCAGGCCACTTGTCCTCTAGAAGGACTTGTCACGGGCTCTCAGAATGGAGCACTAACAAAATGTTCCGAGAGGGACAATGACCGCACCTCGTCCCTTCTCCACACCATACCCCCGCCTCACCCCCTCGAGGACTGAGATGATATCGCCATTTCAGCTAACTGCAGAGTTTCGCCTCCGTCACCCGCGTGCTTGCTTAGCTGCACGTCCCAAGTAGCACAGCCTCCTCTAAAAGGTCAAAGTTGAGATTGAAATGAGGTGGGTCAGCTCACTGAGTCACATGCTGCTGACCCCTGCGCAGGAATTTTCTTTTCTTTTTCCTTTTTTCTTTCCTTCATTCAATTTGAGCTTTTTTGTTTTTGGGGGGCATCACTGCTCTCAGGTGGTGGGAGCAGGAGGCCCAGCCTTTGCTCCATGGAGCTGGAATCGAACCCCCATCCCAGTGGGCCGCAGTCCCATGCACAACCACTACGCCACAGGGGCTCAGCCCAATTTGAGCTTTTTAGATTATCCGGTGACCCCGTTGTTCTCGTTGAGGCTAAGTGCAACACTATCCGAGCTCTGAGAGCCCCCAATAAAATAATCTTAAAAAAAAGAAGGGTGTGCTCGAGCACCGAGTGCAGAATAAATAAAGCAGAGCATAAAATAAAAGGAAAAAAGTCACATTCTGAGTTGTTGCCCGTCACCAACCTTGACCAGTGCACCCGATGCCTTCCAGAGAAATGAGCCCTGGTCTGGTTAGATGGACCAATTTCCAACCACAGCTTCTGCTACAAGTTCTGACTCAACGTCTTTGGGGTTTTTTTTTTTTTTTTTTTGGTATGTGTTTGTGCGTGTGGGGACAGGGTTCTAAATCTCAGATTTATTAGACAGCATGGAAATAAAAGGCTAGATGACGTAACGGCAATAATTCAAGTTGCTCAGAAACAGCGGGCGGTGGGGGGCATGTGCGTGCGTGTTTGGGAGCAGAGGGGGTGGGGATAGGGAGAATAGAGCAAGGAATGGGATGCAGGGGCAAGTGTCTGTGCTTAGAAGCACGTGATACACAGCCAAGCTTCTTCTGAGAACAGAAAGCAGAGAAATCCACACCCTACACAATGTGTCACTATGGCACATCCCTTAGGGGATTGTCAAGTCTTCAGAGCAAGCTTTCCACAGAGAAAGCACTGTCCAGGAATGGTTAGCAAGATGTGTTAGTCCAGGTAGACTAGAGAAACAAATTCAGAGACACTCACATGTGTATAAGAAAGACCTTTCTATAAAGAGTAATTGTACATGAAGAAAACATCTCAGCCCAGTCCAAATCAAGTCCACAAGTCCACTATTAGTCCATATGCCCAATACTAGTCCATAAACTCTTCTTTAGACTCATAAAAACATGCAATAACACCGAAGGCAGGGAGATTGAAGAGCAGTGGGTGGAAAGTCCTGGGGATCCAGTGGTTGTGGAAACATCTCAGTGCTGGCAGGGGTCTCCATGTGCCTCTTCCAGCTCCATGAGTCTTAAGTAGTCTTATGTGTCTGGTCAGCAGGTAGACGAAGCAGAGTTGGTGTGTATCTGGTCTCCAGGGAGCTGTTTGTCTCCATGGTGTCTTCAAATGAGGTCATCGAACTGCAACCTGATTGACAGGCTACACTCCCCCCCATTTGCAAGTTGACACCAGATTATGTCACTGCCACACTAGACCTGCAACAAAGCACAGACACTTCAGAGGGTCGCTGAGGTTCGCATGCACTCTGCACAGAAGTGTTTCAGACACAAACACAGGACTCTGGTCCTTGTTAGTTGCCTTTTTAACAGAGGCATGGGCGGGGATCAACACACTCCATTCGGGATAAAGGACCAGGTCCTATTGGCATACATATGTTTTCAATGAATGAATAATAAAATAGATTGAAAAAACAGAAGCCACAAACCAACCAACATAGCCATAAAGCTGCCACATGGAGCTCTCTAGGATCGGCCGAGCGAATTCGTGTTCTGTTTTGGGCCCTGACACTGAAAAGAAGAGCATCCTCACTATCATGGTTTTCCTTCTTAATTTTCCTCCCCAACAGCTAGGTCACTGAGTGATATAAATCCGACCCACCTACTTGGCACACCCACAAACACACACATTTCAACGCCCAACTTCTTTTAAAAATTTTTATTAAATACTTTTATTGGGGGCTCTTACATCTCTTATCACAATCCAGACATCTATCCATTGTGTCAACTACATTTGTACATACGTTGCCGTCATTTTCAAAGCATTTTCTTTCCACTTGAGCCCTTGGTATCAGCTCCTCATTTCTCCCCTTCCTCCCCCTCCCTCATGAACCCCTTATAAGTTATAAATTATTATTTTCATATCTTACATCATCCTCTGTCACCCTTCACCTACTTTACTGTTGTTTGTCCCCCTGGGAGGGGGTTATATGTTAATCCTTGTGAAAATTTCCCCTTTCTCCCCTCCACCTTCCCCTTATCCTCCTGATATCTCTATTCTCATTGTTGGCCTTGGGGGGGGGGCGTTCTCTGTCCTGAATTTCCTGTGTTGTGGGCTCTTAGATAAGAAGGTGTATGGGGCTGAGCCCTGGTGGCGTCAGTGGTTGAGTGCGGGACTGCGACCCGCGGGTTTGGCGGTTCAAATCCAGCAACGGTTCTCAGGAGCAGCTCTGGGTAGCTCCCACAACCATCAGAGGGCAGTGATGCCCAAAAAGCAAAAACAACAAAGCAATAAAGAATGTGAGTGTTCTAGTCTAGTCAGATTTGTAACGTAGAATTGCCAAAAAGGTAGAGGAAAGTTGTGTGCTTCATCGGTGCTATAATGCACCGTGACAGGCTCTTCTCTTCCCTGTGACCCTACTGTGAGGGAATGTCCAATTGTCTACAGATGGGCCTTGGGCCCCCCTGCCTTGCATCATCTCCTTTCACATTGGTACGGTTTTGTTCTGGGTCTTAGATGCCTGATACCTGATTCCATGGACACCTCAGGATCACACAGGCGGGTGTGCTTCTTTCATGTGGGCTTTGTTGCGTCTCAGCTAGATGGCTGCTTATTTATCTTTAAGTTTTTAAGACTCCAGATGCTTTATCTTTTGATAGCTGGCAATGCCCAACTTCTAAGGATGCATATTGTTTCCTTCTTGCTGGGTCAGCTCTGTGGTCAACCTCAATTCTGCTGAATGTTCAACGTCAGATTTTTGGATTTCTCTCTTCCTTCCTGATGAGTTCCAATTCCTCTGTCACAGACAGCATCTTGCTCTATTTCCCAGGTGACCTCAGACTTCTCATTTGAGCCCCAGGCAGAAACAACAAGATACACCATGCTTTCATGATAGGACCTTGGGTGATGCCTGGGAAAAGCCAGGTGCTAATTGAGAGGAGAGGTTGCAAAATAGTCCAGGTTCCCTGGTGGGGAAGCGTGGTGCCTTGCAGGACCATGAAGTGGGTGCCCTTGAAAAAGTGTGTCAGTGAGCTGCAAGGCCAGCAAGGTGGGGGGGGGGGACGACTAGCTTTTCCAGGCTACCTGGGGATTGGGTAGTTTGAGTAATTCTGTAGGCTCCAGGGCATGGAGCCTGCTCTTAGTTAATATGGTCCTTATCTCTGAGGCATTGACCCTTGGAGCAATCCCAAGTGCCAAAGGGATGAGAGAACTTCTACTGCAGATGAGGCAATTGAAATGACGGTGGCATGGGTCAGACACACCTCAGACCTTTGAGTGACAGCCTTGCTTTTTAATACTGACAAGCAGTCTCAATCAGCAGATTTTCCCAGTGTCATGTGTGGTCTGATTACTTGACAGCTGCATCCATGAGCCTTGACTGTGGATGCAAGCCAGATGAGATCCCGGACCACTTCAGGGTTTTTCCTCCCTCTGTGTGTCTTCCTTCAGTCTTGATGCTATCAACTTCATATCGCCTTAGATTATTTGTTCAGCATACAGATTGAATCAGTATGGTTAAAAGGCTACAACCCTGACACACCCCTTTCCTAATTTTAAACCCTGCAGTGTTTGACCTGTCCAGGCACAGATGCTGCCTGAATTCCTCTTCTTCTCAATGCTATCCACAGTCCGTTGTGATCCACACTGTTGAACGCCTTCCCAGAGCCAAGGAAGCACAAGTAAATCTCTTTCTGGTCTTCTCTGCTTTCAGCCAAGATCCATTTGTTATCAGGAAAGCTATCTCTCATGCCGCATCCTCCTCTGAATCTGGCTTGCCTTTCTAACAGCTTCTGGTGGATGGACTTCTGCTAACATTGGTGAGTGGCCTTCAGCAAAATTCACAAAGCTCCTGGCAGGAGATATGAACCATATTGCTTGGCAATG
>PVJH01040126.1:0-16066 GCA_004026705.1 Nesogale talazaci
GTCGCAGGCCCGCACACAACCACTACGTCACCGGGGCTCAGCCCTCAATCTTATTTTCAATTAACACTGATAGCTGGTCCTAAGGATACAAGAACATAAAGGCATCGGCAAAATACCTGGAGAAGCTCTGCAACCAAACACTGGTTGAATAAGAAATGGGTCAACTCGATGGCAACGGGTTTGGGCTGAACTTTTAGGTCTTTGATCCACCTTGAGTTAGTTTCTGTATATGGTATGAGAGACTGTCACACCATATTATCTCATTTTTTTGGCAAAATAGATATCTAATATTGCCGGTACCATTTGTTAAAGATTTCATTCCATTATTGATTGAGTTTTGGTTCTTGAGCAAAGGTCATCTGTCAACAGGTAATTAGAGTGGCTTCTGGATTCCCATTCTGTTCCTCTGGGGTAGGTGTCTGCTGCGGCTGCTCCAGGACCAGGCTGTTCTAACGAGCGTGGCTCTGCAGCACGGTATGAGGCATCCCGCTTCATGCTGGGGTGGTGCCTTGCTTATCCAGGATCTCTTTCCACATAAAACTGGTGACTAATTTCCCATCTCTTTAAAGAATGATGTTGGAATCTAGTTGGGGATTGTCTGATAGCTGTAGATCACTTTGGCTCTATTGACATTTTCATGTTGTCTTAATATCCATGAACATGGTGCCTGAGCCCTGGTGGCGTTTAAGTGGCTGAGTGCAGGACTGCGGCCCGCGGGTTAGCAGTTCAAATCCAGCAGTGGCTCTCAGGAGCAGCACTGGGTAGCGCCCACGACCACTAGAGGCAGTGATGCCCCCCTCCAAAAAAAAACCCCAAAACAACAAAAAAGAACATGGGATATTCTTTTCCATTTACCCAGTTGTCTTGATTTACTGTAATAGTGTTTTGTAGATGTTACATAGCATCTTTTGTTTACTTGGTTAGATTTATTCCTAAGCATTTGGAATATCCCATTATCTTTCAGTTACATTTTCCCACACACAAACTTTTTTGAGTCCCACTTATACTATGTAAGGTTTATTGTGCCAAGGGACAAAGATGGACGTTTGGATCTGAGAAGGAACTCACGTGGTAGGCAAGCGAAGGAAGGATTATGAGAGGCAATGGCACTCACGAAGCTAAAGCAGCATGGAAGAACAAAGGATGTGGGCTCAGCCCCGGGGGCGTAGTGGTTGTGCACGGGACGGCAGCCCACTGGGACAGAGGTTCAATTCCAGCAGTGGGGCTGGGCCTCCTACTCCCACCACCGGACAGCAGTGATGCCCCCCCCCCCCAAAAAAAAAGAACAAAGGGTGTATTTCCCCAGGAAGCAGAGGAACTAGAAAACTAGAAAAGAGGATTCTCAGTAAGGAGAAAAGTAGCTGTGTAACAATTCAACTAGGACAGGAACTGCAAACATTGGAAGATTAGAGAATAATGTCACTAGTCTTCTTAAAAATATGAACTTTGGTCTATCCACCACGGCAAACTTTGGTATGTAAAGTCAGTGTAGATCTGTTACTCCCGCTCTCCTCTCAGTCTTACTGTGTCTGAAGACACTGGTTTACTGGGACCAAGAACTCTGTCGTCTTAGGATCAATTTCCCAACAGGCCCATGGTTTTTTCCAAACTCTTCTCCCACCCCCCACCCCCTATCACTCCCCCTCCCACTAAATGAAGCCTGTTTAGATAGCAAACTGCCATTTTAGAATAGTCTTTGACAGTTAAATAAAAGATGAACTACGACAACAAGAAAACAGTGAGAAAAGTTAGAGGAACTACAGGAGTGGAGGATGACGAGGACTAAACAAAGGAAGAGAGAATATGGAACATAAGATATAATGAAAAAGTAGGGTGGGCTGAGCCTCGGTGGCGTAAGTGGTTGAGTGTGGGACTGCAGCCCGCGGGCTTGGCGGTTCAAATCCAGTGGCGGCTCTCAGGAGCAGGATTGGGTAGCTCCCACGACCACCAGAGGCAGTGATGCCCCCCCCACCCCCCAAGAAAAAGAATAAAACATAGAATTAGAGTTGATTTTGGGCTGAGCCCCGGTGGCGTAGTGGTTGTGCGCGGGACTGCGGCCCACTGGGATGGAGGTTCGATTCCAGCTCCCAGGAGCAAAGGCTGGGCCTCCTACCCACCACCAGGGCAGTGATGCCTTAAAAAAAAAAAAAAAAAAGTAGGCCGAGTAAGACATTAACTAGAAAACTAGAAAAGAGGATTCTCAGTAAGGAGAAAAGTAGCTGTGTAACAATTCAATTTATATACAGAATTATAAAAAATTATAATGAATAATGAAGATTTCAATTTAGTCACAATGAGTACCTGGAAAGAAAACCATGTACAGTCAAAGTTATGAAACTGAAGGCCTTTTAGGATTCAAAAAAATATATAAACACATCAAATTCCATTATGTGAGGAGAAGCGGGACAGAGGGATGTCCAGAAAAAATTCTCTTAAAACTTAAATCATAACTAGTCGTGAGATCTAGCAAGGAGTTCACTATCTGATGATGTGGAGGAGTATTCAGCAGAGAATGTGCAGTACATGGTGAAGTAGGCAGAGAGAGATGAGAAAAGAAGGCATGGCAGACAGGTCAAGCATAACGACTGAGTACATATGGGCATGGGGAAGGGGTGAGGTAGGTGGAAAGAGCAGGGGTGAGGAAGTGAAAGAAGACAGATGAACCAGAGCCCAATTCCTATGACTATGAAATCTCAGCTCTGGGGAATTGAGAAGAAAGTAGACCTTTTCCCCCTCAAGTGGGAACCTGGTCCCATTATTTAGTTGCCCACTCCAAAAACAACAACAACAAAAGTTTATATTCAGAATATAGTTGAATATTATGATATTATGTCATAATATCATGACTGAAAAAAAAATGTGAGTTTAAAGTGATTGGAGCCAAACACAGATGATATCAGAATACTGTATTTTCTCATAACCCACCCATTACTCATCCACTGCCATTGAATCGATTCAGACTCTTAGAGACCCTGTAAGACTGAGAACTGCCACTGAGGGTTTCCGAAACGGTCAATCTATACCGGAACAGCCTGCTTCATTTTTCTCCCTCAGAGAGGCTGGTGGGTTTAAATGCCCACCCTGCGGTCAGCAGCCCAATGCTAAACCCAATATGCCATCGGGGTGTAAAAATGGAAATGACATTCTGAAAAATTACCTTTCTGGAGTATTGAAAAACAGCAAACAAGAATTTGGAATATCTAAATTCTCATATTAAAATGAGAAACAAGAAGGCAAGTAAAACTTTGATTTTCTAAAGCCCAAAGTGAAATAACAGAAATACTGTTCTGCCCAGCTATCAAAGGATATGGCGTCTGGGGTCTCTAAAGACTGAAGATAAACAAAAGGCCATCTAGCTGAGAAGTGGCCACAACGTGGAAGAAGCACACAAGCCAGTGTGGCCACAAGGTGTTGAAAGGATTAGGCCACAGGCATCAAACAGAAAAAAAACATATCACCATGTGTGCACCTTCCAGAAGTATCCACTGAGGACATGTGGGAGCATGAGCAAGAGTGGTGAAGAAAAATTACCTTTCTGCTGGTACCCAGCTATCAAAAGATATAGTGTCTGGGGTCTTAAAGGCTTGAGAGTAAACAAGCAGCCATCTAGCTTAGGAGCAACAAAACCCACCATAAAAAAGCACACTTGCCTGTGCGATCATGAGGTGTTGAAAGAATCAGGTACCAGGATCAAAGTAGAACAAAAATCAAAACCAATATGTGCCTACCCTCCTGCTATGATCGCTGAAGACAAATGGATACAGAGGCAAACAGAGTGGAGCAAATGGATGGTGCCCAGCTACCAAATGATAAAGTGTCTAGAGTCTGAAAGGTTTGAAGATAAACGAGTGGCTGTTTAGCGCAGCAGCAGCAAAGCCCACACGGAAGAAGCACACCAGCCTGTGTGATCAAGAGGGGCCAAAAGGAGCAGGTATCAAGTATCAAAGAACAAGAATCACATCGTTATGAATGAGGAGGAGAGCAGGGTGGGGACTCAAGGCCCACTTGTGGGCAATTGGTCACCCCCTTACAGGGGAGTCACGGGGAGGAGACAGACCAGTCAAGGTGCAGTAAGGCAGCCATGAAGCATACAACTTTCCTCTAGTTCCTGAAGCCTTCCTCCCCGCAACTACCATGGTACCAACTCTACCTAACAAATCAAGCTGGGCTGGAGAAGGTGCACTGGTAGAGATGGGAGCTGGAGATATGAGAAATCCAGGACAGATGAGCCTCTCAAGGTCGGTGGTGTGATTACAGTTACCGGATGGGTGGAGAAAGGTAGAGAAGAGAGACAGAACCAACTACAAGGATCTACACATAACCTCGTATCTGGAGGACAGACAACAGAGGAGTGGGCGGGGGGAGATGTCAGGCAATGTAAGATATGACAGAACAATAATAATTTATAAAGTATTGGGGGTTGATGGGGGAGGAGGAGCAGAGACAGAGGGGAAAGAATAGGAAGCTGATATCAAAGGTTCAAGTGGAAAAGTGGTTATTTGGAGAATGATAATGGCAGCAGACATATGAAGGTGTTTGGCAGTTTATGCATTTATGTATTGTGGAAAACAATGTACAAGCCCCCAAATAAAATGATTTTTAATTTAAAAATTAAAAAAAAATCATAAAAAAAATACTGTTCTGAAAATGAGATTGTTTAATTGCTTTTTCCTTTTCCCCAACTCAGGCCATTTTCTGAAAGTGTACTTAATATTCATTCCTGTTTGAAGCTGAGAGATACCAAATATATTCATTTTTATTTTCCTTTAGCATTCATTAGCTTGTCAAAATGAATGCTTATGGTTTAATACACTGGCAAATATGGCTGAGCTCTGCCTGAGTTCCAGCTAAGGAATGTTACAGCCAACATATTTTACAGTACATGCTAAATTTTAAAAGCAGAAAACCTTCCAAACTAGTATTTGAATAAACTATACCTCTAGACCCCATAAGTTCTATAAGGGAGACCCACTGCCATCAAGTCAATTCTTACTCATAACAATGCCGTAGAATTGTCCCTGTTTCAAAACTAAATTTTTCCAGGAGAAAGTCTCATCTTTCTCGTGAAACGATGCTTTTGTGAAACAAAATAAAACAAAAAAAAACCAAGACAGACCTAAACTCAATCCTGGCTCAGGTTCCTGTGCAATTAATTGTCTAATCTGGGGCTGTCCCCTTGCCTTGAGCTTGACGTGTGCCATCCATAGTGTGGGCTAGAAGTACTCACCCATGGAGCCGAGGGGCAAAAGCCGGGCTCAGGGTCCTGGATGAAGGCCTGGGATCTAGCAACTGAATCTGAATTTTAGGAACAAATCTTAGTATCACTTTTCTTTTCTTATAAAAGTGAAGCTTGAAGTTCTTCCTCAATAATTTCAAATGTTCAGTAAATATTGTTACTGAAACACTCATCCTAAGTTTTTAATGGTTCGCCCAATAAAGTTGTAACCTCATTGTAATTAGAAGTTTCAAAATTTAATTGAGTTGAAACACGACATGGCAGATGCCTTATTATACCAACTAGTTAACACGGTATTTGTTTTCTACATTAATTTTACTTGCTAATCAAAAATACTGCTTTGCCCCAAATAACATCAAAATAAAATTGCTGATTGTGCAATGGAAAAACCAACACCACCGTGTTTGCAAAAGGGCCACTTGAGTTCTTTTTTTCATGAGCTGGCAGTTTCTAAGAAAATTTATGTCTCCATCCACCTGTGTCAATTCTCAAAAAAATTCAGCAGCAGAATTCATGTTTTGCACACCACAAGGCATATATTCAGTGGCACATGCTAAGCAGACCCATGAATATGACTGTTGAATATCATCAAAGCTGGTTCATCTCCCTGCATTAATAAATAACATAGTATGCTTAAAAAAAAAAAAAAGATTGTTTAGGACAGTGGTTCTCAACATTCCTAATGCGATGACCCTTTAATACAGTTCCTTATGGTGACCCCTCCCCCAACCATAAAATTATTTTCGTTGCTACTTCATAACTATAATTTGCTACTGTTTTGAATTGGGCAACCCCTGTGAAAGAATTGTTCAACCTCCAAGGGGATCGCAACCCACAAGATGAGTACGGCTGGTTTTGGACTACACAAGGGAGTTTCAAAATGTTCACAGGAAAATGGGCTTAAATGATCATGGAATTTTCCCACAAACTTTTGAAGCGCCTTTTCAGATATCTACAGCAACTAGATAAAAAGAGTATTAAGAAAACTCTGGGAAAAGACTATCTGAGAGCCCTTCAGTTAGGATACAATGCTCCCCGTTAATAACCCTAGGTCCTACCTACATAAACTGTTGTTACAGCTTCAATAGCCTCGGAATCTTCATTGGTCTCCCTCCTTCCACCTCCCAAACTAGTCATCAAAGAGCACCCAATGAGCTAACAAAATCTATCTCAGCCACCTTGCTAAAATAGAGCTTTTAAGGTAAAGCTTTCTCATTTAAATCTTTGTAACCAGCACTACCTCTCTAGTTCCAATCTCTTACCATTCCCCATACAAACTATTTTAGATGGTATCTTACACACACACACCACGCACATACACAACCCCCCCCCCCCAATTTGTTTTAAGAGGATGTTATGTGCATACTTCATTTTTAAATAGTAGAGACCCTTAACATAAATACGGTGGGTTGTGACCACAGGTCAAGTTAAAGGTTCAAGTCCACCAGCCACTCCACTGAAGAGAGATGAGGCTGTTCCTCTAAGGATTTCATGTCTTGGAAATTCAACAGAACAGTTATCTCCTCTGTCTTACAGGCTCACTATGAGTCTGAATCAACTCAACAGCAACGAGACCCTACTATTTCAAGATAACTGGGGGTGGAGGCTCAGAGAATAATTGTTCCCACCAAAATAGAACACCACTGTACCTAACTTGAAATATACTCTGCTCAGACACCTCCTTGGTCTTAGCCTTTACATAAGATACCCCTACACTATTGTTTCATCTTTGCCCTAATAACAACTAGTCCTTCCAAGGCTCAGGTTGGGTTCTGTGCTCCCAGGGCAACCTGTGTATAAGGCTATAGTAATGCCTGTCATTCTGCAGTGTAAGTAACTGCTTATATATCTATTTCTCCACCTGAGGCACATGCTGAGTTTTTTCCCCCCACGGTATTCCCAGCATCAAGGATAAACCACAGTGTACATTTGCTGAATAAATGGCTATCAGGAGCATAACACTTCTCAGATATCTGAAACCATATAGACTGAGAGGTATCAGAGAGAGAGAGACACTGAAGAATTTCAGTGGGTCATTTCTGTTTACAAAAATTAAGAGATAATGATACCCTCTCCTTCTGTTTCTTTTCCACTCTACTTCATCCCATTTGCCCTGGTACTTACATGCAGAAGTGAGGGTAATTCTCAACTTTTAGTTTTCCTCGTTGTTAGGTGTCTTTGAGAAGCTTTGACTCAGATGACTCTATGTCCACCAGAATGAAACACTGCCTGGTCCTGCACCATCTTCATAATTGTTATGCTTAAATCCAATTGTACAGCTACCCTGTCACTGACCCTCTCGTCTACTCAGCGTGCTATCTTCTGCCAGGAATTGGCTCCTCCTGACAACACATGTTCTTTCGTTTGTTTGTTTTTTGGCATCACTGCCCTCAGGTGGTGGGAGTAGGAGGCCCAGCCTTTGCTCCATGGAGCTGGAATTGAACCTCCATCCCAGTGGGCCGCAGTCCCGCGCTCAACCACTATGCCACCGGGGCTCAGCCAGACAACATATGTTCATAGTGAGACAAAATCACTTCTAAAAAGCTTCGAGGCCATACTTCTACTAAGATAGATTTGTTCTTTGCCGAGTCGAAGGTATATTCAATATATTCAATAACACAATTCAAAGGCATCAATTATACTCCAAGCTTTTTAAGACATTCATACATGTAAATATCCCCCCAGATTAGGAAATAGACCATTGTCAAATCCTGTTCCTCCTACACTCTTTCCCCCTATCCTTCAATTTAAGTTTATTTTAGAGACATTTTACTGTGAATTATATGAAGGTTCACAAACAAATCATTTTTACATCCTAAAACTCATACATTCTGATTCATTTAATTCATTACAATCCCCTCAATGTACCATCGTTCATCGTACTTCCTCTTTTTCTTGTGTCTATTTCTTCATCTTTCAGAGTCCTCTGAACTTTTGTCCTTTAGGAAATACTGCCCGATTGATCTTACATGGTTGATTATTCTAACAGGGAGGTGAGATCAGTTACAGACCTGAATGGAAGAGTCAGAATCTTGGGAGTTTTCAACTGTCTACCTGGATCAGTAGGCCATGTCTCTTACATGATTGTGAGTTCTGTTCCACAATTTCCGCCCACTCTTACCAGGACCTTCTAATGCAATCCTTTTCACAGCAACTGGTAATAGTAGTAGGCATCATGTAGTTCTTCTCATCTCCCTGTTGTAAATATTGATGTTTGCAAGGATGTCTAAGTCCATTAACCTGCTTCCATATATCCTTCATTTTTGTCATTTTTCATCCCTCTGGATAAGGAGAGGCCCAAGGGTTGCACTTTAGGTGAGCTTTTAAGACCCCAATCATTACTTATCAAATTAGGGTGCAGAACACTGTTTTCATGAGCTCTATCAACTGGTTCTCGTTCCCTAAGACTAGCAGCTAACTCCCTTAAGATGTTTAATAACATTTGAGTTCTCATAACTTTGCACATCTTGCATACTCCACCACATTCATGGATATATTTGCAGCTAAAGGAAATACACGTATACACAAAGTCTCTGCCAAACCTCTCTGTGTAGGTTCGCAGACACCCCCTCTCTTCCTCCCACACCTGCTCATCCAAGACACTGAGAAACTGATAAAAGATAAAAGTGACAGAAGCAAATACTGTTACACAAACAATCTTGCAGTAGTGATGATCTACAAACAGATGCTTGGACACTCACTTTAGATGAATGCTTTTTTGGAGACAGGAACAAAAACCTCTTGGGATTTTTTGGAATCAGTTCTGAATTCACATCCCTGCATGCTCCTGATCAGAGCAGGCAAAAAAGAACCACCAAGGATGCCAGGGTGTGGCTGCTTATGATGGTTTGTGAGCGTGAGGCACATCCCCAGCTATGCCCACCCATGCTGGGGCACTGGCTTGAATAGATCTCAAAGGTGAGAGTAAATCTGCACTTTTTAATGACAAAAAGTTTCAAAATAACATGTTATTACTAAACTGACACAGCACTCTGCCAATCTAGGCTTAAATCGAACCGCAATTAGGAAACCATCGCTTAGGCTACACATTTCAAAATAATCCAAATCTAGAGTCATTGCTTCACCTCCATGGAGGAAGGATAGGAACGTGGCTTTAAGGGAAGTTAGCATGATGGGGCTGCACAATTCCAGCCAGCCATCCAGAACAGGGGTTCTCTGTGCTCCCAGCAGGCATCCAACAGGGTAGCACATACATGCTCTCTCCGTGAGAAAGCAACACCTTCTCACATACAACCCCCTGGAGAGAGGGGAAGGGGAGGGGGGAGGACTTTACACCTGCAAACTCCTAACTCTATCAGCACTATGGCTGGGAAAAACAGCACATATTTAAAAAAGAGGAGGAGAGGGGGAAAAGGCTTCCTAATAAAGCCAGCAACTTTCAAAGAAGCATCTTCTTAGGCATCTTTTCTTAGGAGAGTAGTAAGTCTAAGAATCTAATAGCTATGGCCTTACGTCTTAATGGATTTAGTCAAATCCCATGATGACATGAGCAAAGTGCTTACAAGAAGAGGTATCAGAACTCTCATTTCTCTTAGTAGAAGACTAAAGTAAGGACAAAATGTCCATATTAAGGCATCGCAACTTCAAGACACATCTGTCCCTAAGCCTTGGATAATCAAAAATGACCCCTAAAGCTAGAACAACAGTAAATCCAACAAACACTCTGATCCTGAAATATACCTGTGAGATTTGGCCAGTATCACTGAATATGCATGAGTGTAGTCATATGCTCTCTGTTTTTCACTGTCTATCCTCGAAAGGACAGGAGACATAGAGCTCTTGGCTATAATGAAAATGCATAAGCAGCTGACCAACCTACTGGGGAAGTCTAATGCGGAAGAAAGTTTCTCTCCAGATCTAAAAAAGGCAGGTGCCTGTGCTGAAAGTCTCTTAAGTTTCATGATGAACAACTTCGTTTCCACCCCACCCCCCCGCCCGCCAAATTTCCCCATCACCAGAAGTAAGCCAGCTCTGTCTGTCAAGATGCCCAGGCTGTGTGGCAGCAGTGTCAAAGGCTGCCATTTGCTCTAAGGCACTGCCATCTGCGGCAGCACAACATTTTGTCTCCGGAAAATAAACACATCTGCCTTTGCCAGTGTCCCCTCCCACTGTGCCGCCCATCTGGAGCAGGTGAGCTGGGAGGCAAGCCTGGGCCCGGGTGAGCTGGGGGAAAGCAGGGGAGAGGAGACGTGGCCTCTGGGGAGATGGCACATGGAGGAAGAAAGCCGTGCTATGTCATGTCACATCCTGCTAACCAAATTTGCCAAAAAAGGTAAGGGGAAAAATTATCCGGTAGTAATATTTTAATCACTTGGAACAAATGCTGGCTATGTTAAAGGGAGAAAACCTGTAATGGCAAGGTTTCACCTGGGCCATCTGTTCACAAGGTCACATGACCTCATCAATATAATAAGCAGATGATGCTTTGGTACCAGCCACTAAAGGCACATGGAAAATAACTCTGGAGGCTAGCATGAAATGATCAAAGCACTAGATTTCCCCCTAGATACCGTACCTGTCTTCTCCGGTTCAGACCCAACACACTGAAGGCAGCCCAGAGTGCTGGGACAGGTATGCTGAGTTCTATCTGAACTCGCTTCCTACATAATCTTTCTCTTACCCTGACAATAGAAATCCAAGGCTGGCTATGGTCTTGACACCAGATCTTTACACTCAGTTCTCTGTGGGCCAGGCACAACAAAAGCCATTTCCTCAAATCCTCTTTCTCCCCCTTTTCCAACCTGACCCCAACAGATCTGATTCTAACCCTCCTGGAGCAGGGCACCTGGGCTACTGAGCAGCAGGACTAAAGTCACAAAGAAAGCACACCATGGAGCCCTGCTTTCTACCCTGAACCGTGCCACACACGCAGCACCCTACAAAGACATCGGCTCTGGTGATACGTTCCTGACTCCACATCGTTCAAGTGGAGATGGGGCACCATCACATGATTTTAGGCTATTTGGTGGCTCTGTGAGTTTTGAACCAGAAGGTCAGTGATTTAAGTCACAGACAGCTCCACGGGAGAAAGCTGATGTTGCCAGCCTCTGCAGACCGAGCGCGTTGGATACCCTAGGTAGGGCTGCTGAGTTGGAACTGACTCAAAGGCAGTGGGTTTGGTTTTAAGAGGCTAGTATGACTAAGGAACTGGATTGACCTTTCAGTTTAGTTAATTTAAATAATGCAAACTCATTGGATTATGCATACCGGCAATGATGTCTGGCTACTATTCTAATTTTATTTTATTTTTTCAATGAACACACACCATTGCTTATATCCCTCTTTACTAGCAGAGGTCAGTTAAAACTAAGATAGCCCTCTTGGCACTTCATTGGGGAGGCTGGGCTTGTCGACCTACAGAAATGGAGCTGCATGCTTTGGGACTGAGGCTTACTGGAGTGTGGTGCCATCAGGCACTTAATTCAGGGAGTTGGGTTTGCTGACCTCAGGCAGCTGGAGCTCAATGCCTTCAGGTTGAGGCTAACCCAGGAATTTATTAGCAGACCTGAAAGAACTTTGTAACATGTTCTGATGAACAACCTAAGCCTGAGCATTTCTCACTGGCATTACAACCTGTTAATTTCCTTAATAAACCTTTTAATCATGGGGGGAAAAAAACCCAAGGCCAGAAAACATAAATTAAAATATTCATACTAAAGTATTCTCTCTCCTAAGATTTAGTAATTGTTTCTTCATCCAAACAATAACAGCATAAAGGCAAAAGCAGTGGCTGTAATAAAGTAGCAATGTGTGCCATGTACTGTGCTAAGAGTCTTGGATGAGTTTACCTTGTCTAATATGATAATTCTGCAAAGTAGGTGCCATCATTTTACAGGTATAGATGTCTAGGCTCAGGTTTGCCCAAAGTCACACGTACAGCAAGTCAACGAGCAAGGATTCAAACTCGGGCATTCTAATTTTAGAAACACAATGGTAAACAGCCAGCAGTTAAGTGAGCTATAAGATTCATTATATGGGGGCTGAGGCCCGGTGGCGTAGTGGTTGAGTACGGGACTGAGGTCCATTGGCTTGGCGGTTCAAATCCAGCAGCAGCTCTCCGGGGGCAAGGCTGGGTAGCTCCCACGACCACCAGGGGCCAGTGATGCCCCCCCAAAAGATTCATTATATGCTTTGTGATAAACACATGTCCTCTCCCTTCCATACAATGCTTCTCCCCATATACACTCACAACCAAATAATATGAGCTACAGATACAAAGCTATGCATGACAACTGACTCAAAATAAGCCTACATCTCATGATTTTGCACTTTATTTTTGGAAAATAGGAAAACAATCAAACCCTTTTTGCCAGAAAAATGACTGAAATGTATATTTATATTTTACAACCAGCAACCTATTTGAGATTGGACAAACAGGTGAAGCACAAGGCAGAGACAGTCACTATTTACTAAAAACTCCATGTCAGCCAACAAGATAGTCCTTTAAAATGCCAATCCTTTCTACTAGGAGAAGGTTAAGTGGATTCACTGGATTTGCATGAAGCAAACTGCCACTCTTATCTCAGTTCTAAAAGGAGCTTAATTCATTTAATGTCTGTGGCATTAATGACAAAATGCTTATTGTGCCCAAAGCTGTAATTCTTATTCCATTTCTGCCTGAGTACTCAAAGGAACATTTAACATCGTTGAAGCTGTAGCTTATTCTTGGCTGAAAACCAGAGCAATTTCTGAGTGGCAGGAAAGTTTGTATCAGGGCCATTTTCTTCTTCCAGAAGAAAAGGGAACTGGACCAAAACATTGTACATAAAGCTGCTTCCTTCTCCCAAACCATTCAGCTCTCCCTCAAACATAATTATTCAGACTGCATGAAACCATCCAACAATGCCAGCAGAGAGAAAGAAATTCTACGTATGGAGAGAAGTCCCTAGGTGGTACAAACAGTTAACGTGCTCAGCTGCTCACACAAAGGTTGGAAGTTCAAGTCCACCCAGGGATGTCTTAGAAGAGCGACTTCTGGAAAACCAGTGGTTAGTTATGGAACACTGCCCTACTCTGACATTTATGCCGTTGCCAAAAGTCATCAGCAACTCAATGGCAACTTTTTTTTTAAGCTATTAACTCCCAGTCCAGTATTCTAGACACTATAAAATAAACGTTGAAAGTAGTTAGTAACTTAAAAAAAAAACACCACGGGCTGAGCCCCAGGAGCGTAGCGGTTGTGCATGGGACTGCAGCCCACTGGGACAGAGGTTCAATTCCCACTCACAGGAGCAAAGGCTGGGCCTCCTACTCCCACCACCAGAGGGCAGTGATGCCTTAAAAAAAAAAACCCACTATTTTAGACTTCTGTTGCAACTCACTTTAGGCAAGTATGAATGAAATTCTAGCTATCATAAAAATGTACAGCATCTATGCTTCAGAACACTACTGAAGAACACTGTAGAAAACCAGTAAGGACCAAGAGTGGATGCTAATTAAGGTCGAGCATGCAAGTGGTTAAGGCACTATTATCAGAGCTTCGCCTGACCTGCTGTGTGACTTGGAGCTAGTCCCTTTGCCATTTTATGCCTTTCACTCTGTTCTTGGTGATAGAGAACTAACTCCTATTTGTCTCAGTGGGATAGTGAGTAGATTAAATTATTAAGCAAGCTGCTTTGGGCAAAAGACATATGAATGTTAAATATTATGATTTACACACATTCATTTTCCTAGCACTCCCGTGGGGCTAGGAAGTTATCTCGATTTCATAGATGAGTACACAGGCACAGGGGGTTATGGTCACATGGTTCCACTTACCTAGTCCCTGCGGGGAGGGAAGAACACACACACACACACCTTTAGCAGTCATAGGGACTTTCTGGGCACATCCTACACAATCTTTCTTACGCTCACTCCCCAACTCAAGGTGACGTCTTTTAACATGCCACCAATGGAACAGACACAGATGAAAGATAGCAACAAGGCCACAAATAAAATAAAAGTGAAGACAAATAAAACTGTGTGCTCTGGATGAAAGTCTCAAAAAGACTTTTGATAATTTCACATTTTGGGAGAAATGAAAGTTTTGCACTATTTTCAAGGTTCAACCCACACTGCCTTGCAGGGAAGGAGCCCTGGGGGCATAGGAGGCTAAGTGCTGGGTGCGGAACTCCAAGGTCAGTGAGTGGGACCTGCCAGTCCCTTCAAAGGAGGCGTTCTGTTCCCATTAGATTCACAGTCTCACAAAGCCTAGACAGCAAGCCCCACCCTGCCCTACATGCTCACTAAGAGTCAGAATCCACTCAACAGCGGTGGGTTGACGGATACTATATTGGGACCTTCTACCAAAGGTATTAGGAAACATGCTTTGTTATAGAAACATTTTTTTAGTGGGGGGAGGAGAACCTTTAAGTCACAAGCATCCATATAGGTGTGCCAATTCAAAATCCTTGGAGAGGTCAGTTTACCCTCAGGGCTTTCAGTAGCAACCAGGAAGAGAAATGAACAAATCCTAAGGGAATGAACATACTGCAATTGAAAGAGCTCAAGATGGCCCTCTCTAAGACCTATCGGGAACCCCAAAGAGCATAGGAGGGTCTCTGCTCACATCAAAGACCCACCTGCTGGATCACTTACCCGACTCCGAAGACAGTCAGCCAGGTTTCGGCGAGTGAAATTAGCTGCTGCTGTGGGAGACAGTTCATAGCCTAGTACAAAATGAGAAAGATGAGTATTTCAATGGAAGCAGAAATGTGTAGTCCCTCCAATCATTCCACTCCCCGAGGGGGTCATGTGCTTATGTTAATTTCATGATTGAGATGTCTAGTCTGTTAATCTGAAGATAGCCATTGAGTAGCCAATGAGGCCTCCATGTGGGCATGGCCTTCTCCTGAGACTTCTGGGAAATCTCACGATATTTCCCTTGTGAAGACGAGAAGCTATCTCCCCAGTTGTTGGGAGTTAGTCTGAGAGACAATGAACTACAGACAAAAGACAAGATGGCAGCATCCCAGGAGCTGGAGCAGAAGCCACACGGCCTTACCCTGATGGAACCAGACCTCTGAAGCTGGCGAAGCCACGTGGAGACCCCTGCCAGCACTGAGTTGCTTCTACCACCACTGGATGCTGTTGATGGACCCTGAGCCCTGGAAACGAGGAGCCATGGGGAGACCCCTGCCAGCGCCGGGATTCTGCACCCACTGACCTGTGACTTCATGAGTCGGAAGGAGACGTTATAGACTGACATCGGGCATATGGGCTAATATCGGACTTATGACTTTTGGCTGGACTGGGTTGTGATACTTTCTCAATGTTGCATTCCTCTTGTATATAAACCTTTCCATTATATCTATATGCATGTCTATGGATTTGTTTCTCTAGTTTATCTGGACTAACATACCCCTGTTCTTAAAGCCCACGATTCCATGTCCATCTGGAGTATATGCAGTTGAGATGGAGGGGTATGGTCCTACTTCTGGTCTCCTTCCCCACACAACATGTAAGAAATGACTGGCTAACAGTGGTAGCTCCAAGGGATAGCCTTGCTTAAGACATACTAACACTAGGTCTTTTTGCTTTTAAAAGAAGGTCCTGAGATGTCATTTTAAAATTGCTAAAATGAAAGACAATAGAGAAAAATAAAGAATGAAGATGCTCGTGGGGGGGGGATGGGGGGGAGGATTGTTAAAATGAGGACCCAGGGAAAATAAACAAGGTGCCAGGACAACCGCAGTTGCTTTACAAGGGATTGTGTTGCTGCTGTTTTGAAAGTAACTTGATTAATAAATGTGCTATGATTTTCAAAAGCTCAAGCCACATGGGGGGGAAATGTTTCATCTCTATCTTTTTTTGGGGGGGTCATCACTACCC
>PVJH01040127.1:0-15898 GCA_004026705.1 Nesogale talazaci
GTGCTCACGGAAAGGTGCCGCCACAGTGGCCCCCAACCCCAGCGTTTTGCGATGTGGTTTCTGCCCCCCCGGGCGTTTGGTTTTTTATTTGCTTTTGTAACTGACAGCACGCAGCGGCCGCCCCTTTCTCTTGAACCATTCAGTGGGTGTCCCCCTTGCTGTGTGCCCAGCACTGTGCTAAAAACTGCCCGTTCAAGACCTCGCCAAGTCAGTGTGGGAGCGATCATAGCCGCTTGGCAGGGCCGACCACTGGCCGGAGAGCTCAGGGGACCCGCTCAGGATCCCGAGACTAGCACCCAGCCCAGCCAGTCCCAGTCCACGGCCCCACCACCTGCCCTGTGAGTCTGGGCCGAGGCAAAGGGGGGCCTGTGAGGACTCCACGCTGAAACCCAGCTGAAGGGCGACGCAAAGAGGCAGGTGGAAGCGAGCCCCTTCCCCCGGCCCCCCTTCACAGAGGCCCTTCCGGCCCGCAAAGCCGGATCCACGTCCAGTGTCTCCCCAGCGTGCAGACCGGCTCAAGCCACGCTGCGAGCACAAACGCTTGAAGGCATGAAAAAGAAAAAGTCTTTTCTCCCTTTCCGCTTGTGTTTTATCTTTTTTTTTTTAAATAATGTCTCCTCGTTAATGGTTCATTCTAGAAAGGCAATACTAAAGGTATATATATTTTTTTCAAGATGCTATTTTTTATTGCACTGATCAGCATCACTACAACTAACTCAGATCTTGGCAATAGATGCCCCCCCGTCAGCTGGGGGGGCCGGGCGGGGGCCAGGCCGCGCATGTGGGCACATACCAGCGCGCCAGGCTCCGTCTCCAGCACCTTCCTCCTTCCTCTTTCCTTGTGTTGTGTCGTTTGGTTTGCTTTTTAAAGAGTGGGTGGGCAATAGGACTTAAAAAGTCAGGAGCACAATTAGAACTTTCCAAGGCATGCAAAGTTCCAGTCGTAGGAACCAGGCAGAGCTGGGCGCCTTCCGGGCTCCGAGGAAAGTAATACAGATTGGCTTCTTCATCTGGGTGGAAAGGTGGTTAGAAGCTACAAAGGCTTGGGGACTCGATCTTTTATTTTTAAATAGATATGTGTCATCTGTTACGAAACATCTCCTCCGCTGTTGGGTTTCTTGTTTGCTTGTCTGTCGTCTCTTAAGAACTGTGTTAGACGGGCTCCAGACTTGTTTGCCTCAATTCTTAAGTAGTTTACACACGTTCCGCAATCTCCTGGAACTTTAGACCCCATAAGAAGCAAACCCAGCTCGTCAGAATTTGGGGTCCTGGTTGGTTTCTATCAGTATTTTGAGCTCTTTCCAGAAGACCCGTAGATTTTTGTTCCTAACGAAGGTTTTAGAAGCTTCCTGGGACACAAACTGTGGCCTAACAGCAATAATTAATTACCTCACATCTGGGCATTCCTGCCGGCATCAGCCTGTCTTTGAAATCACGTAGCCAGCTTGGTGTAGGAAGTGCACGCGGACTGAAAATTCATGATTCGCACCCCCCCCAGCCCCGCCCCCGTCCTCAGCACCCCAGCCATTGTGGCGTTTGTGAATGCCAAAAATAGCACATCTTTACAGGAACCTTAAAAATCAAGGACCAGGCGGCCCTGAGTGTGGCGTGATGGAATGTGACGACGTGTGGGTGCCGGGCGGAGCACCAGCTGTCTGAGCTGCTGTGAAATGTCGCATGGCCTTCCAGGACCCCAGCAGGGCCGCCTCCTCCGGGAGTTCCCCACCGTGTGCTTCCGGGAGCACCCTTCTGGCTTGACATCTTCAAGCCGGAGCAGCCCTCCCTGGTCAGAGGCCAGTGTGCCTGTCCATGTCAAAAAAAAAAAAAAAGACGTCCAGACTGAGTGGGACAGGGAACCCCAGGACCATCCCCACAGGCCTGCCCTGCACACCCCTTGCCTGCGTACTCGGGAGAAGAGGTCATCCGTACGCAGCATGGCATTCGGAACTACTGCTGCTATTTTGGGCCCCGGCCGTCGTTCGTGTAATGCTTGGCAGGATTTTCCATCCATCTGCTGTTCTTGATTCGTTTTCCTCCCCCCGAACAAAATCGAGGGGCGCGTGGACGTGGTGTGCGGTGTCAAGCTCAGATTTGGCACCTGGGGTGCTGGGAAGGGACCTTCCCAAGTGGTAAGTGCCACTGAGCGGGAGGGAGGAGCAGCCAGGACTGCTGTCCACTGGAGACCAGCCCAGGGGAGGGCGTGTCTGGAGTGTCTTCAGAGATGAGGGCAGGCACTGCTAGGGAGACACACACACACACACACAAAGAAAATTGGTTTCCTGAGAGCTCAGGTCTGTGCGGCCGAAAGGATTTTCCTCTTCGCAGATAAGTTTTTTCACACTACAAATTCTTGGGACCAGGGACCTGTTTTCATTTTTTTCTGATCCCATGCATTTTTCCCCCATGGAACTTCATCGGCAGGGTGGTCTCAGGCAGTTTTCTGTTAGAAATGTCCGTGTGGAATAGTTCGCGTCTCACCTCACTCCCCCTCCCCCGCCCCCCAAACATCTCTCAGACTTCCCCCGTCTGTTCGTCTTGTCCTCGGCGTTAATTAACCAAATGAACGTGGATGTCCTTGTCTGTGGGGCTGTCACCCTATGTTAGAACCTAGAGGTGTCGAAGCTCAGCTCCTGGTCTCAGTGCGGCGTGCGGAGTGGGTGTGAGCTGTGGTCTGAGGCTGGGTGCCTCCCACCTGGGCTCCCTGGTTTCTTCCAGCCCCTCTCCAACGAGCCTCTCCTGATCCGCCTCCCTCTCCCAGGGACCCCAGCTGCTGACCTCCTTACGTTAGGTCCTTGACCTCATTCCCACCCAGGACCCCCAGGAAGCTCCCGGAAGTGGGAGCAGGACCCGCTTGGCACCCACCTAAGAAGGGGTGGCCTTGCCCCCGACCAACCTCCACCGGCTTGGTTGAAGGGCAGTGGGCTTTTCCGTACTTTGATTGTTGTTGTTGTTTTGTTGTTGTTATTACTATTATTATTTTAATAGTTGGGCTCAGGTTTTAAGGAAGAACTTGGGAAGTGGCGTCTTCTGTAGCTTTTCTGTGACTTCTGAATGGTGACATCTCCTTCCGCCCCACCCATCCCCAGCAGCCGTCAGAGGCAACCCTTCTTGGTAGGGGCAGCCTCCACGAGCGGCGTCTCCCCTCCCTTCACACCCCCACCCCCACCTCCCACTTCCAAGGGCCCCCATGGACTTCCCGGGACACAATCATGGCCGGCCGAGCCCGGAGCACCCTCTCCGCTGTGCGGGTGCGTTTTTTAGCCAAGTGCAAGAGGTGAGGAAGTCAGGCTGAGGGCAATGGGGTTTCCAATTTGAGTGGAATCACTGTATAGATATAGATGTTGATATATATGTGTGTGTGTGTATATATATATATATATATCAAACCAAATTTCTGATAGGAAAAAGATAGCTTTATGGATGAGGAGGAAGAGGGTCGGGGGGCCCAGAGGTCAGCCCAAGGAGAATTGGGGGGTGGGGGGCGGCCCCGAGAGCTCCGCGGTCGTTGCCCCGGCCCCGCCATCAAGGGCACGCACAGGTGAGCACATCAGGGAGCCTCGAGGAGGTTTCCCAGCCCGTTTCCGCTGGCCAGGTGCACCAAGCCACTGCCTGCGGGGGTGCCTTCCGTTCCCCACAAGGGTGACCGTTTGGATGGAGGAGATGCCTGCCCCAGAGTCGAGGGCGTTCTGGCCAGCGAGACTCACTCCCTGCAGTGAGGACTGGGGGGAGGGAGTCCCAGGGACAGGTCCCCTTCCCCCAGGCCATCTCTCCCAGCTCCCACCCCACCCCACCATCTCACCCAGCTCCCGCCCCACGACAACAAGGCCCGGTCTGTCGTGTCCTTCACTGTGCAGTTTCTGTAGTAAAGAGTGTGAACTCCACGTTAATCTTTGTGAAAATGATCGCGTGCAACAGTATTTTCTCGTGAACCTCTTTCCCCACCCCACCCCCTCTGTGAATTGTCCCTTCTTTTGTTATTTATAGATGTCTGCTTTTTCGTTTCTCTTCCTTTCGTTCCTTTCTTTCTTTTCTCTTTTTTTTGGGAGACAAACCAACTGTGTTATAGACCTCTGTGTAGCCTGTCCCTTAGTCGCATAGGTATGTATCGAGAATGGATACTTTACTTGGCTGTAGGAAGTTTTTACAAGAAAACTCATTCTTTAACTGATCCACGTTCTTGCTACTAAAAATGCTTGTGTTTTCTCATCATGACGTCGTGTGCTTCTAAATTAATAATCATTTTCGTTGTAGAAAAATGGAGTGAATTTATATTAGTCTTGGAAACTAATAATAGCATTGTAAATTTATGAGATGATTTTAACAGAAGAAAATTATAGAAGAATATAGTTATTTTAATTGTAATATGACTAACTGTAGGGTGAGAAAGGGGGTCCCGTTGTGGTGAACTATGTTATTATAGCTTGTTACTCACGGTTTCTTTTTTGATCATTTTTTCGGTCTCTGAGGTGAAACGAGTTATTAAGATTTGTAAACTCACATATGCATATTGTATATGTGTAGAGATGTAATCACACTTTGTCTTGGAGTTACATTAAACTGTTTGAAATCCTTCCGGGCCTTTTCTCTGCCCCAGACTCAGACAACTTGCGTGGCTCCAGGGGTGATGTAACAAGGGGCATCTTTGGGGCAAGGGCTGGGTGTGGGGTGAGGGTCACTCACCCTTCCAGAAACGACCACAGACCCCTGGGAACGTCGCTGTGGCAAGCGCGGCCTTCACAGCAGGGACAGGATCAGCTGTCCGTGGGTTCAAGGTTTTAGAGCTCAAAAGAGACAGACCACCTCCCCCCACCCAAGTCAAGAACAGAACTGAAGGAGGGCATTTCTCACATGGCAAGCAGGACAAAGAAGGCTCATCCAGACAAGAGAGGTCCCATGGAAGCCAAGGGTTGATGACGAGGTTCCAGCAGGACCGGGGAAGACAGAGTGACCTATCACAGAAGCCCAAAGATGGGGGCAGGGCAGTGCATCACGGTGTAGGCAGGACCACAGGAATGGGAATGAGATGAGTACACATATTGTGTTAGTCCGGGTAGACTAGAGAAACAAACTCATAGAGAAGCATATGGATATAAGGATAAGGTTTATATACACGAGGAATGGAACACTGAGAAAGCATCCCAACCCAGTCCAGCCTAAGGTCAAAAGTCCGATATTGGGCTGAGCCCCGGTGGCGTAGTGGTTGTGCACGGGACTGCGGCCCACTGGGACAGAGGTTCAATTCCAGCAGTGGGGCTGGGCCTCCTACTCCCACCACCGGAGAGCAGTGATGCCCCCCCCCCAAAAAAAATAGTCCGATATTAGCCCATATGTGCGATACCAGTCTATAATGTCTCCTTCTGACTCACGAAGTCACAGGTCAGTGGGTGCAGAATCCCGGCGCTGGCAGGGGTCTCCCCATGGCTCCTCACTTCCAAGGCTCAGGGTCCATCAACAGCATCCAGTGGTGGCAGAAGGAACTCAGCACTGACAGGGGTCTCCACATGGCCTCTCCAGCTTCAGAGGTCTGGTTCCATCAGGGTAAGGCCGTGTGGCTTCTCCTCTAGCTCCTGGGACGCTGCCATCTTGTCTTGTCCTTAGTTCGTCATCTGGAGACTGACTCCCAACAACTGGAGAGATGGCCTCTCATCTCCACAAGGGAAATATCGCGAGATTTCCCAGAAGTCTCAGGAGAAAGCCATGCCCACACAGAGGCCTCATCGGCTATTCAATGGCTATCTCGAGATTAACAGTCTACACTCCACCCTTACGTCTCAATCATGAAAGTGACATTTTGAATACATGGCTGCCACACATACTAACGCCAGACAGGAGAGCTTACAAGACAGGTGCAGCCCCCCTTGCCCCCCCACCCCCCAGCACAGGGCACGACTCACGACTGCAACCTCATTACCCCACTCTGCACACGAGGGGAGCCCAGGCTCCACAGGTGGCTGCCCCCGCCAGGAGGCGTGAGGACAGTGGTTGTAGGCCACATCCTAACCCAGGCTGCCTGAGGGCACGGCTGTTGACATTTCTGTTAACAGAAGGAATCCAATGCGAGCCTTCACCCTCGTGGAGTCTCTGCAGATGGCTTGGGGGCTTTCCTGGTTGTCTGGAGCCTCCCGAGGGAATGCTGAGAGCTTGAGCCCTCACACCAGGACCATGCCTTCACGGGACAGCCGGAGCGGTTGGCCCGGTGGCACTCTTCGTGTGTCTGTCCTGTCACCTACCTCTTTGCCCAGAGCCTGCCGTCTGTCTTCAAAGTCTGCCAGCAGCCATCCAAGGCCCAACAGGGGGTCTCGGAGCAGCAGGGGAAGCAGGAGGAGGGTGTGGAAGGTGTAGTGCGTTGCCTTCTTGGCCATGAATCCAGAAGAAATGGATAGCACCAGGCTCCTGTAGCCAACCCTTTTACCCGGGGACCCAATGGGTGGGTCCTGATAAAAAGGGGGAGCAGGAAAACTGTGGAACAGAACTTCAAATTCCCAGAGAGTCCAGACTGGCTGAACTCCCTCAGCCTGGAATAACCCCCAAGACTCTCACCTGTGGTATTCTTCAAAGTTTAGAACAGAACTGTGCCCTTGCGGTGATGACTGCATGATTCGTCATGAAGGGATCCAACTTGGTTATTGTCTACAGTGTGAATTATAGGCCAATAAAACTTTAACCAAAAAACACCCCAAACCCAACTCTCAAAAAAAAAGTCACCTTTGAGAAGTGCATCTTTCGCACTTAAAAAACACATTGATTTTCTGAGACCAGAGGGAAGCCGTACATGTAAACATAGGTATGAACATGGGAACAGAAGGCCCCTTGAGGTCAGTCAGGGCCAGCTCACAGGAGCGGTGACACCCGTGACAAAGGTGCCCGGTGTCAAGAGGGATGGTGCAAGTGGGGTGCAGCGGCACATGCAGGTGTGACTGTTTTTGCCAAATTGGAAATTGGAAATTTCCCGACAGAGCAGAGTTCTGCCCCGACGCACGGGAATCTGGAGGCTGAGTGGGCTGAGAGCAGCTGGGTGGTGACGGAGCCTGGAGGTCATCTGACCCCGTTGGTTCCTGGGCAGCTCAACAGGGGTCATTGCTCCTGACTCCCAAGGCAGCCTTGAGGAATCTGGGCCCTGAGCACCCAAAAGGGCTGTGGGCAGGCCTCAGGGTCTCCTGGCATTCCTTGGGGATGTGGCCTAGAGCTCCAGCTTCCTCACACCCAGAGCCCGTCAGTGGTCAGTGGCCTCGTCGCAGCCCCAGCTGGCCCACTCACCCCAGCTGCTCCACCCTGGGAGCAGAGGAGACCACACCCTCTGTCCATGCCCCTCCCTGTGTCCCCAGACCTCCTGCTGCTGCCATCTCTACCCACCGTCCACCCTGAGGCCCAGTCCCCCGCAGCAGGCTGACCTGGTCTTACCCCCCAGGTGGAACCGCCCTTCCTCTCTCCTCTACCCCCAGCCCGTCCTGCGACCTTCCCCTCTACGGCCTCACTCCAGGGGGAGGCCCTCAGCTCCCCGCTCGCCCCCATGTCCCCTCGCAGGCAGTCCCCGCTGCACCTCTGGCTCCAGGTTTAGTTGTGTTGTGGCTGGTGGGTCTGGGGAGCCCACGGCGCAGCTTGTCAAGGGCACATCTCAGTGTATGCCTCCTGTTACGGGCAGGCCTGTCTGCCTGGCTGGCTGCACGTGAGCGGCCCTTGCTCGTGACGACCAAAGCTTGCAGCCTTCCGTGCAAACTCAACTCAGTGTCAAGAAAACCCGACCCTCACAGCTGGGCCACGAGGTCGCCTCATGACCCACACGGACATGGTTGAAGTCTTGCTCGGCCCCACCAATGCGCAGGGGAATGCCAGTCCAGAGATCAGAGGTCACCAGACCTCCCTGGAGTACCGAAGAACAAGGGCGTCACGGGGAGGACTCAGGCGTGTGCCCAGCCTAAGCCAGGTGCTGTTAGTCGCCGCCTACGCAGGTGAAAGTTGGGCGTGGAGTGAGGGAGACCAAGAATCGACCCATGTGAATGATGGGGCGGATGAGGGAGAGGGAAGGTGCCCTGAAGTGCCAAAAGAACGAGCCGATCTGTCTTGGGAGACGTACAGCCAGAATGCTCCTCAGAGGCGAGCACTTGGCGATGCGTGTGCTTTGGGTGTCTTGTCAGGAGAGACCGGTCCCTGGAGAAGGACATCGTGCTCGGTAAAGAGAGGGACGACAAAAAGCGCAGTGCCAGCGTTGACGGGCTCACGCTTAAGAACCGTTGTGCTGGCACAGGACCGGGCAGTTCTGTCGTGTCTTAGAGGGTCACCGTGGGCCAGGACTGGCGGGGCACCCAGCTCTACCATTCACACATGTGGGCCAGCGCACAGGGACCACAGTGGACATGGCCAAGAGGCCTGCTCTTCCGCAGCCGTCCTTTCTGTGCGGCGGTGAACACAAGAGGGCCAGAGACACAGCCCTGGGACTAGGAGCCAGAGTGCGTTGAGTTCCACACACGCGAACTGAGCACGTTCTGCTCCAGCCAGCCTCTGCCGGCCTCCTTCCTCTGCCTTCTGGGAGACAGACGCACACACAGCATGATGCACGCTTCCAAGGTGGGGGGGAGGGGACACCAGGAAATCCACATTCTACTGCTCTGCCACTAGCTGTGGGACCTTGAATGTGTGTGTTCACCTCTCAGGGCCTCAGGGATCACGGGCAGGGACTAGGGCCAGCTCTAAGCCCTGCGAGTCTAACTTCCCATCCCCAACTAGCAAAAAGGGAGGCAGGGCAAGCATTGCGTCTACTTGCTGTGAAGCTTGGTGCTCAGAACATGGACTCTTTGTCCCCCACCAACTTTTCGAAGCCCCCCTCCTAGAGCGCCAAGAACGACAACAAATGAAATGTTTTCAGATCACACCGGAAAACGCTTTGCTGAATGCTAATGGATGTGCTATAGGGCCAAGGCTGTGAACTACAGCTAAAATGTTCTTGGGAGGGAAACGCGGCGGGCCAGCAAGAAGGAAGGCTGAGGACACAGGAGTCTCATATTGCCCACGTGTTGCAAAGTGAGCATCAAGTTAAGCCCGGAGACAATAGCTGGATTGGAGTCACTGAGGAGTAGAAAGGAGAGCAAAGGTCGGATTCGGGTGTGGCAGCCGAGGGGTGCCGTGGGGAGGCACCGGCTGCACCATGGCTCCCACAAGAGCGTCCCTGCCCCCCTGCCAGGCACGGCGTCCTTCCCCGGGGACCGTCTCTCCTGACAAAGCACGCGAGATGAAGTTTCGCCATCCTTGCCTCTGAGGGCACTCCCTTTGAGAGCAGGCGGGGGGGGGGGGGGGGGGGGGGGGGGGGGGGGTGAAGGGGGGGCAGTTATTTTTGCTGAATAAAAGCCAGATCTGACAGCACGCAACCCCTAGGGTCGCCGCTGCGCCAAACCACCAGGAGGTGGTGCCAGTGGGCGCGCCTACAGACTGCCTTGGTTTTCTGGGCGGGCTGAACGTGAGGTCAGCGGTGAGGTCAGCGGTTCAAAACCGCGAGCTGCTCCGCTCCCTGGGGAAGGATGAGGCTTCCTGCCCCGGAGGGTCACCATTCTGCGAAGCCACAGGAACAGCTTTACTCTGTTATCCAGGGTCACCAGGAGCAAGGCAGCACCCTCTCGATGGCAGTGAGACGCTCTGGTGGCACAGAGGTGGGGTGCTAGCTGCAAGGCGAGCAGTTCAAAACCAGACGAGGCTCCCGACTCCTGTCAAGATTGCCAGCTCGGGTGTCTACAGAGGCAGGTCTGAGTTGGAATACACTCGGTGGCGGTGAGTTGGTTTTAGTGACGGGGTGGCTTCTTGCCTCATGAGAACTTCCCTGTGGGCACTTGCAATGGCTCCCAGCCCCACCGACAACCTCTGGACACAGACCAGGCTGGAAGCCCCAGCTAAGCCACCACAGAGAGGGAATCACTGAGGGGCATGTGGCAGGCTCAGGGGTGGAGGCCACAGGAAGGGGCACTGCCCCTCTCCAGCCTCGGGCAGACGTGGCCCAGGTCCCCGTGTCTCTGTGCTGTGTTTTTCTCCTGCGTTCCTTCCCTTGAGGGGAGCCAGGCAAGAATTGAGGGTACGGTGCTCTTAGGGCCTGCTGGGTGCTGTGTCCTGGAAGCTCCCTGCAGCGGGCTTTGGGCAGTGGAAAGGAGATGTGGGCCATGCCCTGAACAGCTTACAGGACGGCCAGAAGTTGTGACCACCGGAGAGTCCTTAGAAGAAAGCGGGCTGACTGCTATGACGATGACCCAGCCCCAAACACCCACTGCCAACGCGTCCTTTCCCCTCAGCTGAGTGACCCCTAGGAGAAGGACACCCCCACCCCCAGAGGTTTCCAAGACGGTCATCGTCCCAGAAGCAGACGACCTCATCTTCCTCCCTCTGACGCCTACTGGGCACGAACCACGGACCTCTGAATTAGCAGCCCAGCACCCAACCACTGTGCCACCGCCTGGAGAACCCCAGGGGGCCACTCCCCTGCCACATAGGGACCCTACGGAGCGGGGTCGGCCCCATGGAGGCAGGCAGGCTTTGTCCCTGCAGTAAGTCAGCTCTGACCCTGGGTGTGGACTGCTGTGGCCCGCACACTCCTTCCTTCCCACCCCCTTCCTGCACTGTCCTCCCATGAACCCCCAGGCTGGCTGCCCAGTCATCCCCGGTGTGCCGCGTGGGAAGTGCTGTGCAGAGTAAGTGGGTCTGCTGTGGGCAAGCGGCTCTCTCCCAGTTCCACTCATGTCCTCAGGGTCTCTAGCCGCCCCCCCCCCACCCAGTCCTCAGTCCCCTTGGCCACTTTGGGGCTCCTGGGAAGGTGACAAACCCTGGTTGGCTGTGGCTGAAACCCCAGGAGAGGAGTAAGGTGGATGGAAGCTCCTTTCTGAACTGGTCGGGATCCAGGACAGGCCGCAGCACTGTGTCCCTCGCCACTACTCTGGAGTGCCACAGTTGGGGGCAGGACTAGGAGACCCCAGAGACCCGGGCACAGCAGCTCCTGCTTTCTCAGGTGACCCTGGAGTCTTGAAAGAAGTCCTGGAGCTCCCCTCTTCTCCAAGGCCTTCCACATCCCATCCCCCCACACCCCACCCTCATAGGATGTTCCCATACTTTCTGGGCTGCTCCCTGTGCCCCCAGAGGCAGCCCGGCTGTGCCTGGTGAGGCCCGGGCTCCTATGCTGCTTCCTGTGGAACAGAGCAGAACCCCCCTCTGGTGCTCAGAGAACCCAGTGGTGATCGCATGTTTGATTTGCCCAGGTCCCTGCCCACAGAGGGCTCCCAGTCCATCCCTCCCTGCCAGGCAGGATCCTGGGAAAAAGACCAGCAGGCTGGACGGTGATGTCTTTATTCGGTCAGGACCAACCCAACAGCACCAGGCACAGGGGGACCTGCTGAGAGCCGGGCCAGGCACAGGGGCGCGAGGGGGAGCGGGGAGGGCACAGGCAGAGGCTGCAGGGAGCACTGGAGCTGCGCCCCGCCGAAACCTCTGGCAACCATCTTCTCTGCGACTCTGCGATCCAGGCCTAGCTCCTGCCCCGCGACTCCGGCCATGTCTTCTTGGCGCTTGGCAGAACCGGAGCACGCAGTCCCTCTCGAGCTGTCTGAACCCAGGTCTGACCCTGCAGGCCTCCGCAGACCTGCCCCCAGGGCTGCCTCAGTGAGCGACGACTGCAGGGTTCTTCCTCCTCAGCTGCAGCCAGCCTCGACCCACGACCCACGACCAGTAAGTGGGTGGCGAGCACCGACTGCTAGCACCACCCGGGCTCGAGCCCCACCCGTTGGCTTGAACCTGCAGACGCTCCCAGCTGGCGGTGGTGACGGGGAACAGCTCATTGGCACCCATCCTACCTGCTCTCCCTTAGCTTCGTGTCTGGGCATAGGCACCCCCCTCCAGGTCCTGGGCTGGGCTGGCCGGGGTTGGGGGGCACCAGGGGATGGGGGAAGGTTGGACCTGTCGGCCTGGACGGTGACTCAACCTGTCACCCCACCCTTCCCAAGCACCGGGGGGAAAGGGACGCTGCAGGGCTGGGCAGCTGAGGGTGGACGCAGCTCACAGGGTCTGAATGCATGGGTGCATGTGTGCGTGGGTGCCCGGGTAGGGCTGGCTGCCGACGCTACGTAGCCAATGGGACAGGAGCCCAGGACCTGCCTGGGGGCAGAGGGAACCAGGGCTCGGGGGAGGGGCTGGCCCGGACTGCCCCAGCCCCGCTTTGCCTGGAAGCAAGGTCTCGAGCCGGCCAGCGGTGGAGGAGCCAACTGGCCAAGCTTCACGTGTAGGCCATCTTACTGCAGACCCAGGGCCGGGTCATCAGACACTCCGTGGACACCAGCCGGGTGGGCTCCACAAAGACGCACTCCCCGGGGCCCGAGACAGGGAACCTGCAGTTGGGGGAGGAGAGTGGGCCTCAGGGTGGAGGCCCACGCCAGCCACCCCCATGGCCAGCCATCCCCAAGGGCCACCCATGCCCCATGGCCACCATCCTCCCATGGCCAGGCCCCCCCCCCATGACCTTATGACGTTGCCTACTTCCCTTTACACCCTCATTCCGGGCCCTCACTCCCACTCTCCATGCACTCAGTGATCCTCACTGCACACGCTAGCCCCTCACCCCACCCACCGACACCCTCACCCCATACACTGACCCCTCACACTACTCACACACAAATACTAATCACACACACACTAACCACACACACTAACCACACACATCACACATACTAATCACACACACACTAACCACACACATCACACATACTAATGACACACAGACTAACCACACACATGAACCACACACATTAGTCACACACTAATCACATACACTAATCACACACACAACTAACCATACACACGAACCACACACATTAATCACACACAAATCACACACATACTAATCACACACACACACTAACCACACACACGCCACGCACACATGCCCTCACCACTTCACTCGTGCGGAGCCTCTCCCGGCTCCCTCCACACGATCCCCACTGACCACCCCCACCAACCACACTCCTATCCAGACCAGTAGGCCCTCGGCCCTGCCCTTTGTGGGCGGGGGCCTTCTTGGAACAAGGCGGGGGGTGGGGGGGGAGGAAACGAGGAGGCCCTGGCTCAGGTCCCCTCGGCCACGGGCCGTGTTGGGTGGCAGCCTGACAGGGTCTGGGACATGGCTGGGGACATGCCAGGCTCCTGCCTGCAGAAGAGGTATGGCGGGGGCTGCCCTTGGGCCTGCAGACAGGGCTTGTGACAGGGCAGAAAGAACAAGGCCCTGGCACAGGGAGTCACCTGCAGGCTGGACTTGGGAGAGACAGGGAAGACAGCCCACTGTGACAAGGGAGGGTCACGGTGACTCAGAGGAAGCGGGTGGAGGGGGTGGTCTGGCCCTCCCAGGGGAAGCTCACGTGTCAGGGTCAAAGGGGTCCCCGTTGACCCAGTGGAATTCGTCCCCCACGCGGCGCAGGCCAATCCAGGGCTCCCTCCGAGTGAATTTGAACATGAATTCCTGCGTAAAGGAGGAGAACACTCAGGGTGAGGAGCAGGTCCTGCCAGTTCACGCCCCAGCACGAGCCTGGTCTCGGGAGAGGGTCCCCAGCACACCCCAGAAGTGAGGCACTGAGACTCCATGACTGCAGGGCCCACGCTCAGGCTGAGAGGCTCCCTGAGCCCCGGACACCGCGCCCACTGGGCCAGCTGCCAGGGCAGAGGCTCTCGATGGACAGTCTGGGACATCTCACGGTTGGCTGTTCCTTCACCTGCAGGACCCCAGGACTCTCTCTGCAGAACTTGGGGAGGGGGTGGGGTCAAGCACGTCATTTCTGGATGCTCTGGCCTTTGGAAGCCCACACCCCACCCCGCTGTCCTCTCTGTCCTCAGGGACTCTCACGCCTCCCTTCCTGGGAGGGTGGACTCCACCAGGGGTGCCCAGAAGAGGCCTGGGTCTCGGCGGAAAAGTCACCCATGGAATACTCTGCGGCACCAGTTCCCTGCGGATCCACGTGGGGGTGCCCAGCGTCAGCGTCCAATGGCCAGCCAGTCTGGACGGCTGGCTCATGGCCTTGACCTGAACTGGGACCCTCCATGGGTCCACCCACCCCACCCCACGCACTCACCAGCTCCTTCTGGCTCTGGATTACGGCCAGCGCGGCCTCCTGGGTGTGGCAGGACTGGCGGCCCGTGTTCCAGTCCCTGGGCTCCTCGGAGAAGAAGTAGCACTTGCGCCCGTACAGCAGCCAGTCCTCGGGGCAGGGCGCCTCACACTTGATACAGCCCTTGGACGCTGAGGAAGAGAGGGAGGGAGGGAGGAGGTCAGTGTCCAGCCCGCGTCCACGGCCCCCACCACCCCTCAGGAGCCCAGGGAGAGAGGAGCTCGCCCCCCTGGCCCCGTGTGTCTGAGAAGTACCACCTGTCTGGAACGTGAGGGCTGCCCTCCCTGGTGCACTCCTCCTCTGCTTTCAGACGAGTGCCTGGTGCCAGGGAAACCAAGACAGAGCCAAGAGCGTGCACGGGGCCCGAGGCCCTGAGGGTGGACAGTCTTGATCTCGCCACCCCACGGGGCCGCCTCCGCCCACCCACTCACGTCCCCACGCATAGGCATGTGGGACACAGAAGAACAGAGGCCCCAGAAGGGTCTTTGTAAGTGGACTGTGGTGTGAAAAAGCATATTGGAAGTGCCGTGGACTGCCGGGAAAGAGGCGCAGCCAGCAAGCTCCTGAGAGGCCAGGAGGGTGAGTCCCGCCCCAAGCACCTTGGGCATGTCGTCAGGACAGACAGACAGGGTGCCTGGTCAGGTGGGAGGGCTGAGAGAGGGAGAAACGCCCTCCGTGAGAGGGACGGACACATCGACGGCTCGAGCCCAGGAACACAGTGTGAGGGTGTCGAGGAGGTCGGAGGAAGGATGGGGCAGGGGCGGGCAGAAAGAAAGCCACACATGTGGAGAGTTGAACCAGATATTGGCGATTTCCTTTCTTGAGTTGGGCTGCGTAAATAAAGAGAGCATGTCTCTTTGACATTAAGGAACTTTTTTAAAGCCCTCACACTAGCAGCCGATCGGCTGAAAAGAAAGAACAAACGGAAAGTGACACTGAAATGGACTTGGGGTCTTTACCAACAGACAAGTCTATCTCGAACAGAAGTGCATAAAGTAAGTTACAATAACAGATAACGATACATAAAAACAATTGTGCGGGGGTAGGGGGAGGGGAGGGGTGTACAAGGCTGGGCAGAGCTTCCTTATGTGGACCATGAGGTCGCTGTGACAACACTGCCCTCTCTGGCCCCACCCCCACCCCCTTCTATGAGAACACACATGGTTCCCACCTCCTGTCTCCTCACCTCAAGGACTGCCTGCCCTTGCTCTTCTCATTGGACTCGAAGTCACCTCATCTTCTTATCCCGAGCACTAACCCCAGGGCCCAGCATGAAACCGAGCACACACACACACACACACACACACACACACACACAAAACACTTCAGGATCAAAAGGGGGGATGTGTGTGAAACAGAATCTCAAATCCACATGGAATCGGACATTCGGGAGTCCTTGAATCTGACTGGCTCTCCCTCGACACCCCTCCCCCTAGACCAGTGGTTCTCAACCTTCCCCATGCCATCACCCTTTAATATAGCTCCTCACGTTGTGGTGACACCCCCCATCACAAAATTAAGTTCGTTGCTACTTCATAACTGTAATTTTGCTACTCTTATGAATCAGACAACCCCTGGGAAAGGGTCTTTTCACCCCCAAAGGGGTCTCGACCCACAAGTTGAGAACCACTGCCCTAACTATAAACCAAAACTATCCTCTTAAGGCATCTTTACGCAGCAGAGTTGCTTAAAGTCCACTTCTCCTGTGGACCTCATAAGGCAGGGCAGAAGCGCCCCTGTGTGTTTCTGAGACAGTATAGAGAGCCCCGTCTTTCTCCCTC
>PVJH01040128.1:0-15906 GCA_004026705.1 Nesogale talazaci
AGAAAGCATCCCAACCCAGTCTAGTTCAAAGTCATAAGTCCACTATTATCCCATTTGCCTGATATCACTCTATAAAGTCTCCTTCCAACTCACAAATTCACACACCAGTGGGTGCAGAGTCCCGGCACCAGCAGGGGTCTCCCCAGGGCTCCTCGCTTCCAGGTCTCAGGGTCCATCAACAGCATCCAGTGGTGGTAGAAGCAACTCAGCACTGGCAGGGGTCTCCATGTAGCTTCTCCAGCTTCAGAGGTCTGGTTCCATCAGGGCAAGGCCATGCGGCCTCTCCTCCAGCTTATCCAGCTCCTCAGATGCTGCCATCTTGCCTTGTCCATAGTTCATTGTCTCTGAGACTAGCTCCCAAAACTGGGGAGATAGCTTCTCATCTCCATCAGGGAAATATCATGAGATTTCCCAGAAGTCTTAGGAGAAAGCCATGCCCACACGGAGACCTCATTGCCTACTCGATGGCTATCTCCAAATTAACAGTCTAGACTCCACCCCTACAGCTCAATCATGAAATTAACATAAGCACATGACCGCCACAGAAAAGAAGCATTAGAGAACTAGAGAAAAGTTGTGTGTTTCAGCAGTACTATATTGTAGGCAGTGAGTTGTTTTGTTGTTGTTGTTGAAGGTCAAGAGAAAACCCATAGCATTTCTCCTTTCTCATTGCTTATTCATCCACATATTGTGGGGTACCTCAAGTTGATTCCACCCACAAGTGCCCCCAAGTGACCGAGCAGAATGATCCCATAAGATTTTTTTTTTTGGTAGAAGCAGATTGCCGGGTCTTTCTACTGCTACCCAAAGCCAGGGAGTCATGAGTACCTGCTGTCTTGGGCTATAAGGACCAGAATTATTGTTTTTACTACTGTTGCCACAGGAGTTGTTAGAATTCCCTTCAAAAAGATCATGGAGACCCATGAAACCAGATTCCTTTTTTGTTAATTTTTTGGACAAAAACATTATTTACTTTGAAAAGAGGAGAGTTTATTTTGGCTGATCACAGATGTCTCTGTGAAGAGTTTAAAGAGTGAGCATTTCCTACATAGACTTCTTGGGGTGTTGGGCAGGAAAAAGCATAGGAACCTTTTAGGAAAGTGGAGGACGGAAAATGGAAGTCTCTGTGTATACATACATTCACTGTTCAGGGGGGATAACTGCTATTAACTACCTCCCTGTGCCAGTAACTGGAGCTATAAAAAGAATATCATTAGAGCAAAGTTAAGCCAATGCCTTACTGTCTGAGGCACAGCTAATCAGGAAAATTTTTGGTGTTATACTGTTCCCTGATTGGCTTGTCTCCTCCCTGCAACTCTTCTGTAAGGGGATGTGATGGGTAAGCTTGTTATGTCACAAGGCCAAAGAAGATAGGTAGGTCTGTTGTGACAACATAGCCAATGAACACATGTAGGATCAATTGAAGGGCAGAGATAGAAAAGGCTGGCGAGCCCCACCCTTGCCCTCTTGCTCTTGTTCATCCTGTGCCTGGACCTCCAAGCAACACCTAATCATGGACTGTATAGTTGTGAGTTGAGGTTCCTTCAAGCCCGGCTTCGCCATGCTCCTAGAATATACATCTCTTGATCTGGGACTGTTGAACTCTGTCATCTGGCTGACTGTTGGTGACCTGCTTTGCTATTTGCTGCTTGTGGCCAGAAAGCCTGAATTGCTCTACAGAGGACTACTCGGCGGCCCTCAAGACTTGAAGGACTGCCAGTTTACTAGCTGACTCACACAAGTGAGGTGCACCGAGCAATTTGTACTGCTTTATAGATTAGTTAACTATTTATTTCTTATCTTATATATCCTTCGATCTATATAAATATATAAAAAAAATTACTAGTGTCCTGGTTTTGTTTCTCTAGTGAACCCTGTCTAACACAGGGGATGTCCAGTTGCCTATAGATGGGCTTTTGGTTCCTACTCCACACTCTCCTTCATTCACAATGATATGATTTTTTTGCTCTTTGATGCCTGCTACCTGATCCAATTGACACCTCATGATCACACAGACTGATGTGCTTCTTTCATGTGAACTTTGTTGCTTCTCAGGTCGCTTGTTTATCTTCAGGCCTTTAAGACCCCAGAGCTTATATCTTTTGATAGTTGATCACCATAGACTTTCTTCACCATAGTTGCTTATGCACCCCCTTTGTCTTCAGCAATCATGTCTGGAAGGTGAGCATCATGGAATGCTAGTTTAATTAGACAAAGTGTTCTTGCATTGAGAGAGTACTTGAGAAGAGATCAATGTCCATCTGCTACCTTAGTACTAAACCTGCAATATATGCACACCTATCTATTTCACCATCATCATACATAAATATATTTACATATGGACACACCTGTATTTAGACTGCTGCAAATGCCCTTTGCCTCCAAGTTCTTTCCAATATTCTCTTTTACTTTTCTCATACCCCACAATTGTGCTCAGCCTTCATTTGGGTTTCAGTCATTCCTCTCGGTTACACTGCCTTCGATCAACTGCTACCAAGTCCCTTATACCCTCCTCACCACCAATTTTGGATCACTTGTCGTTCCCTGTCCCTGGGTTTGTTAACATCCACTTCCTTTCCCCCAATTCTCCTTCTCCCATGTCCCTCAAAACCGTGGGTCCTGTTTTTTCTCCTACACATTGTTTATCCCGCCTATCTTATTTAGATAGACCTGCAGAGATAATACCATGCACAAAAAACAAGACAGAGCAAAACAAAGCAACAAAGAAGACCCAAACAACAAACAAACAAACAACAAACAAAAACAAAAGCAAACCAACCAACCCAAAAAAAAATCAATAACAAAAGTAAAAATAAAAACCTATAAACAGGTCAAGGTCTGTCTGTTGACCATTAGCCGTGTTTTCTGATTGAGTCTGATGGGGTGCCATGTCCTAGCTCCAGTCTATTTTTGATCTCCTTCTGGGGATTTCGTTGCTCTGTTGTCCTGGCTGTTCTGTTGTATGCCCTTAGTGTTTTGCGTGGGACCAGATCGAGTGAAATTCCCACGGTGTCTCCAGTGTTGTCATCAGTCGTGCTTCGGGTCAGTGAGGGATGCTGTGTCTTATAGTGGGGCTGGCCCTATGGTCCTCTCAGTGCTTTCAATGCTCTGAGTGAGAATATCGTCCTGAGGGTTTGGTGAGCTGGGGTGTGTTCCTCTCTCCTTTCATTTGCTCCTGTGTGTTCTGATCAGACATGTCCTTCTCCCTGAGCTGTAGTTTCAGTGCTATCCTCTGAAGTGAATTCTTCTGTGGGGAGTGGAGGGGCAGGGGGATGGGACTGTCCACATAGCTAGGATTTGGGTCAGCCCCTCAGACTTCTTTATCAGCTGGGATTTTTCCCTAGAAATCTTATACCTTAAAAAAAATTTTTTTAAGTTGGCATCTCCTTTTATTTATTTATTTATTATTTTTAAAGCCTTTTTATTGGAGGCTCTTACAGTTCTTATAACAATCCCTCCATTGATTGTATCACATATATTTGTACCTGTGTTGTCATAATTACTTTCTAAACATTTACTTTCTCTTTTTAGTCCTTGGGATTAGCTCCTCCCCCACTTCCCATACCCTTTTTCCTGTAGCATCTGCATAAATCTTTAGTGCCTTCCAAGCAACTGGTGAAAGAACTGGCATCTAGGAGCAAATCATCAACATACTGATGAAGAGACAGGTCAGGATAAGCAGAAACCAAAGACTTTAAATCTTGGCTGAGGGCTTCCCTGAACAAGGTGGAAGGATTTTTGAATCTCTGGAGAAGTTGAGTGCAGGTAAGCTGGGCTAAAACATTGCTTGTGGGGTCAGTCCATTCAAAAGCAAAAATAGACTAATTGGCTGCTGCAAGTAGGGAGGAAAACACATCCTTCATGTGTAAAGCTGAAGAATCACTAAAAGACCAGGAGACTCACTAAAAGACGTGAGAGGAGAAAGGAGAATGAGCAGAGTATGCGAATGCGGGTTTCTATTGTTTTGTGGACTTCTTGTAGGTCCTGAACAGGGTGAGAGTCATTAGTCCCAGGTTTTTAGACAGAAAGAAAAGGAGTATTTCATGGGGGACTTGCAGGGCACTGGAATACTGACCTGCAGTAAATGGGTGACATGCTTTTGGATTCCTTGCTGGGTACTTTGGCTGATTGGGCATTGTTTAGAATGGAGATTCTATCAAGTCAAGCCATTGGTCAGTATATGGGAACTGGTCGGGATGTTCTGGGTCTCCAGTGACCACAGCTTAGCCTGAGTGACTGTGGAAAGATTAAAAGTTCCCTCTGGGAGCCATCCATCCATGAAGACGGACCACTCAAACTTACAGATGATGTGTAGTCATCTACCTGTGAACTTGACCCCATAATCAGTAGTAAAAGCCTTGGAGAAGTTCTTCATGAGATAATTAAGGAGGGGTTGAGGGCATTATTGCAGTAAAGGAAAGAAACACAAGACATAAAATTGAGTTCACCTGATGGGAAGTGAAAACGAATTTTCCTGGAGGGGACCTCACAGGAAGGAGAAGCATTCACTACTTGACCAAAAGGGGAACCTGGGTACTTGTGGTGGTTACATAATCAGTTATCAATCTGAGATTGAAGAGTGAAGGGGTGGAGTTTAGCCTGTGAATCAAATCGCAGCTTGATGATCCCATTTGGAAACACTCAGGAGATAAATAACCCACTGGAGGTAGAAACCACACTCACTCCCTGCAAGACATTACTGACAATGAGTCTGATGGAGCTAAGCTGATGCAGCCAGGGCCCTGGGAGCTGGAGAAGCCAAATGGAAATCCCTGCCAGTGCTGAGATACTTCTACTGGCACTGGATACAAGACTTTTCTGCCCAGTGGCCTAGGAGCTCCCTGCACTCGACATCATTGCACAGCTGCGTCGTCTAAAGAGGAATTTATGGACTAACATTGGACATATGGGCTAATATTAGACTTATGGACTTGAGTTGGACTGGGATAGGATGTTTTCTTAATGTACAATTAACTCTTTATATGAAGCTCTTTCTTCTTTTAATCATTTGTTTATTGGAGGTTCATACTGCTCTTTTTTTATAGCCTTTTGTCATTTTAATTTGAGATGTACATCTAGCTGCTTATGTACAGCCACAGAGTTCCTCAAAGCGGACAATTCTGACCTCCTGGCTGGGTGGGGGCACGTGGGATTATGGGCCATAATACAAAAATAATTTTAAATTATCAGTGAGTACTTAGTAATTTCTAACTTGAAAAGGGAACCGTAGGCCAAGGAAATTGGGGAACCTATGTGTTAGAACAGGAATCATTCTCCTTATGATTTCAGAAAAGTGCTCCACGGGACGCACTTCACTACCACCACTCTTGATTCTTCAGAGGGCAGAGGATTAGCATACGCTGCTTTTAAATGCTAGCATTTAAAAAGAAAGATAGGTAGAAATCTAGTTAAGTTGCAGGCACACAGTGCCAGTACACAGTCTTATTTAAGATGAGAGTGGAATGAGAAGTAAAAAATGTGTTATTTTTCCCCTTAAGAAAGAGGGACCCAAGGTAGGGCTATCATTGCAGTACTTGAGGAAGAACCAAACAGGGTAAGAAGAGTTCTTCAATAGTCAAGAAATCATCAACTCATGTGCTTGACACAGTGGATATATGTATGGATTGTGAGAGGACTGTATGAGCCCCCAGTAAAATGATTAAAAAAGAAAGAAAAGAAATAGTCAACTCAGTAAGAACCACCACAGATGTCATCTATCAAATATATGCTGACTGGAAAAATTAGGGTTCCCTGCGCTCATCCCTCAATTCACACCTCACTCTCTCCAAAACATATTTGAATTCCAAGATGAATGAAACTCCACAGATAATGAATCTCTTCTAACATCTAGGATATGACAGGATTTCACCAATGTGCCACTCTTATATGTAAGTACCATTATCTCTGGATTAAATAAGAAACTAGAGCTGTAATGAGCATAACCCTATATAATTACGAGTCACATGCATACTCAAGTAAGACCAGCATTGAACATGCTTGCACAATTATGCTGTGAATGACAGCAACAATGATGCTGGTGGTAGAAATAAACCAAGTTTTAAAAAGCCGATAGGAGTGGAGAAAACAAAGGAGATGATGGAGAGAAAGTCTGGCAAATAAATGGAAAGTGAAGTTGGGTATCTTGGGTTTAGACATACAACTTTTAAACAGAGAAATACAAGAAGAGTATTCCTTTTGTCCCCCGATGTGGAAATAATCTGAAATAGTTATTTTATGTTGGACAAGAACAGAGAAAGCAAGGGAACTCCAATGCAGCATGTCGGAAACCCGCCTGTCGTCAGTGTCAGCTGCACATGTTACCTGCAAAAGGGCTCATCTTACTTAATATGTAGAAGGACTGCTGCCATCCTGCCTACCATGCCAGTTCCTTAAGAGGTCTTTCCACAAGATAGGTGGGCTCCCAAGTTTGATCATCGAAATCAAACTATTTGGGAAAAAATAGAGCACCTAAAAGGACAAATCAATGTACCATTCCAGTTGCCATCTATGTATCTCATTTGCAACATTTTAAATGGCTTTTTTCTGCTTGATAAGACTTCATTTTACTTAAGCTAGTGATAATTCTTCCATACATTATCTTTTTACCCAACCGATTCAAAGAAACAACCTAAATGAGTAGTAATGAAAAAATGTAGGCATCAACACACCCTTTTGCTTTAGGTATTATTAAGATTTAAAAAGTATTTAAAGAAAGCTTGTACTTCCTGAAAGGAACGCATGATCTCAGTGAATACCCTAATGAAAAACAACTGTAGAATGTCCAGTGGCGCTGGGATTGCAGGGTAAGGGTGGTCTTCACAGCACCCCGACTTCCATGATATGAAAAGGTCAGAGGTATTGTGACACCCAATAAATGCTCTAGCTTGTTTTTTCTTCTGCAAGGGCTTTATTTGTCAAACAGCATTATGCTCGATCTCTAAATTTGGCTGGCAATTTACTGACGATATTCATAATCTTAGGGTTACTCTGAAATTTTGACTATTTGCTGTGTTCTTGGCCACATCCTGGAACAGTACGACAGCAAGAACCTCTGGATCGCTAAGAATCTCACTGGACCAGGCATTCCTGCCATTTCCAGCCATACCCCCTCCAATTCCATGCATTCCTCTAGGGAATTTATCAGCCATTCCCCCAGGAAAGCCACGTGGAGTCAGTCACGTTGAAATCCTGATTGTCCTCTAGGTTCTTCCTTCCTCTGAGTTCATTCATGCTCTCCCCGGGCTTTCTTGATTCTTTCTATTCTTTCTTTGATCTCTTGCTCATGTTTTTGCCTCAACTTTCTCCAATGTTCTAAAATTTTGAGGACCCTCTGCTGAACTTCTTTCAGCATTCCACCGGTGTCTTCTTCATCCTGGTTCAGTTTACAAGCAAGGGCAAGATCATGTGTAGCTTCTTCCCAATGTCCCAAAAGTCTATGTGCTTTCCCTCTCCACTTATAAGACGGAGCTGAATCGGGGTTCCTTTCAATGGTTCTGTCACAGTGTCGGATGGCAGCATTTGGCTTCTGAAATTTGACATAGACACTGGCTCCCTTGACATAAAGCATGGCCAGACGAGGATTCAGTTTGATGGCTGTCAGGCAGAAGCGGGAGTGAGCTGGGAAGATGGGATAGGAAGTAAAGTTGGTGATACAGATACTAACTGTTACAGAGGATTTGGAACGCTATTGCTTAGCTCCAGACCTGCGGATAATGTTACAGTGGAAAATTCCCCAGCTACTCCCTTCCCCCAGATCTAGGCTATAAAACTTTCCACCTCTTCCGTGGACAGTGTGACTTCACAGGGCCCCAACTAGGGGCTCCCTTGAACCTCACCTAGGAGCTCAGGATGCTCCACTCCTTTTCTCTGCTCTCCCTTCCATCCCAGGAGCTCTGAAATAAACCTCTGAAATGGTTTTCTACCTTTGCTTTCTTTCCATCGCCAAATCAACCTCACATTTGGTGCACAAAACTGGGGAGAAGTACCATTAGGCAAGTATGTACCATTAGGCAAGTATGGCACTCCTCTCTTCTCCATCCCCCCTTTCCTCAGATCAACACCTCTCAGTTGCCACTTGCTGCATCTACGAGTGAGTACCTGACAATATCTGACTAAATTTTACTTCTGCTATTTTGGCCACTGCTTCTGTGTTGTTGGGTTCTGTTCACTATTTTCTGAATTGCAGACCTACAGCAGAACTGCAGTCAAAGGACAGAACTTGGGGACATCCAAGTCTCACTGTTCCTTTTCCGGGAGAGCTGAGAAACCAGGCCTCTCCTTCCTTCCCAAAGGTCAAAGACAGTAAGGGAATGCCTAAGTCTCTCTGCTCCTTTTCCAGAGAAGCTGGGAAGCTAGGTTTCCTCGTTCTGGAGGCCCAGTTGGTTATTCAGGCCCCTCACTGACTAGCTTATTTTCCTCGAGGAACCCTGCAGCAAATTCCAAGGCAGACTTCTCCATACCTGTAGGTTGCCTCCTGGCTAATCTCTCAACCCTGGGCCTGACATCAGATCTCCGGTCCCAAAGCATTGCTTTTTACTGCAATTCAGTTTGACCCTCATATAAACTAGATAATGGGTTTCAATGGCCTGAATATGGTACTTTCAATTTCAACATTTTAGCTAATGTCAGTAATGTTTGCCAGTGAACTGGCAAATGGCCTGTGATTCCCCTACGTCCAAGTTTCTTCCTTCTATGCTTGTCCCTCTGTCTGTACTGCCTGTCACCCTGCCACTTAAGTTCTCTTAGCCTCCTAACCAGAAACACTTGCCAGCTCAAACAGACCCACTGCTCCCCGATACAGGTAGGTATTCAACAATACTCCCCCATCATCTTTCTCCAAACTCCCTGACACCTTGTCTGCACCCCTAGTAAGGTCTACTCCATATTCTGGGGGCCCTTCACTGTCACTTCTGTCCACTATCCTCTCAACTCCCAAGCACTCCTCTGCCAATCCCCACCCCACCCCCACTCTAGGCCCTAAGCTCTCTCCTTTGTCTTCCTGTCACACCATTCACACCCACCTCTTCTCTGCCTTGTCTGGGAAGTTGAGGGCACCGAAGGGCTCATCTGTGTCCATGTTCCCTTCTCTTTCACTGACTTGTCCCCAATTTAAAAGTGCTTAGGTTCTTTTTTCCAGTGATCCCACCACCTTCATCAAAGAGTTCCGCTATTTGTCTCAAGCTTATGATTTATCATGGCGTGACCTTTTTGTAGTCCTTCCATGTACTCTCACCTCAGATGAAAGAAAGGGTGCTTTCACTGCTGCCCAGCAGCATGCAGATTAGGCTCATCTCACTGACTGCAATGTGTCTGTGGGTGCCGAGGCAGGCCCGAGGCAGGAACCGGGTTGGGGTTACCAAACCGATGGGCCTTAGATCTTCTCACTGCTGAAAAAGGGGGTACCTACCTTTCCTCAGGGAAGAGTGCTGTTACTCCATCAATGAATCTGGGCTGGTAGAGCAGGACATAGAAACGGTGACCTGCCTAAGTGAGGACCTCTGTGGTCAAGAAAGGCAGAAGGACTCCTAGTCGGGCTGGCTGCAATCCCCCCTGGCCACCTGGTTGTTACCCCTATTTGGGCCATGAATCCTTATTGCTTTACTTTTTTTCTTAGCTCTGTGTTTTCTCAGATTTATCCAGCAGCGAATACAAAAATTGTCCAGGATCACAGTACACCAGATACGACTTCACCCATACACCCGCCTGTCCACAAGCCTCCTTCTGCCTGCTCCGGTGTCTAATCCTACAGTGCCCTAACAGCAGGAAGCAACCAGACAGAATACAACACCAAAATGCTAGACTGTCAAGCAGAATGGGGAGTTAGCAGGGCAGGTGGCATAGGAGATAGAGTTGATGAAAAAATTCCAAAGTACCGCGAGAGACCAGACCCCTTCCCCCTGCCTCCACACTCCCATTCCCCTCCAGGGGCCTTTAGGCCTTGGTGCAGAAGACTAAATGTTACAGATAACTTTGAATGCTGTTGCTGAGCTCCAGACAACAAATTACAGTGGAAAATTCCCCAGCTACTCCCTCCCCCACAGACCTGGAATAGAAACTCTCCACCTCTCTCCTGAACAGTGTGACTTCTTGGAGTTCCTACTGCTGCCCTCACCCTCACCCTGTGAACTTCACCTGGAGCTCAGGCTGCACCTGTCCCTTTCTCTGCTCTCCTTTCCCTCCTGGGAGCTCTGAAATAAACCTCTGAAACGGTTTTCTACCTTTTCTTGCTTCCTTTCTTTCAGTCGCCAAATCAACCTGACAATGAATGGCATCAGAAGCTTTCTGTTGCTCACCATCATTTTTGGCATCAATAAGAGCCACTTTTTTGTCATTGCCGGATCCATCATCTCTTCCGTTATCGCTACAGTTTCATCTCCCTTTTCTTGGAGGGCATCTGTATCTGGTTCAAACACACCTTCATTATCCAGTTCTTGGTCACTTTCCTCACTCGAGGGTTCATCTGCCTTTATGTTGTCCTCTGTCTGCTTATTATCTGTTTATCGTCCTTGGTATTTTCTTCTGATTTAGCTTTATGAGTAGCAGGTGGAATATTACCACCCAAGTTCTCCACCCACTCCCTCAGAAAGCACATCCCCTCAGTGTGCAGAATGCCTGGGTCCTGTTTATGCGTTTTCATGAAGGCCCACAGCTCGCTCACTTTGCTTGGGTCCATGGTTTGTAGGCAGAGGGCCCAGCTCAGGAGGCTGTGGCCTGATTCTGGGTCTGGGAGCTGGATCCCACATAGCTCTTCTCACAATACATACATATATCCTGTCAGATTAGCCAGCCTCCAATAATAACATCAGGGATTTGGTTGACACAATTGCACATGGTGATAATTAATTATTATAAAGTCATAGAGAGCATGAGACAGAGAGAAATAATGGAGTCAGGCACGTTTCATGGTAATATGCTCACCTCCGTCCCACTTGGTGGAGAGAGAGAGAGAGAGAGAGAGAGAGAGAGAGAGAGAGAGAGAATGAAGGGGGAGGAGAGGGCTTGGGGAAAGGGAAGTAGAGGGATTGGGAGAAGAGAGGTAACTGAGAGAGATCCTTTATTCTGACCAGGCCTTATATATCTTTTGGAGGCTTGCATGCCCCCTAATTACAGGAAAGGACACACATCACAGGAAAGGTAATAACATGATGGGAGGGATGATCTAGGAACATACATGTAATTGGAGAGGAATGCTATGGGGGTCTTCATGTGACAAGGTGGATGGTCTAAGATTTCTGGTGGTGGCAGTCTACCCCTAATTACTTGGGCTGGAGATTTGTTTTACTTACAACTTTCAGGGGGAGTGACCCACTATCCTAACAGCAAGGAGTCAGCCCTATCTTTTCTGTGAGAGAGGAGGCCTCTGGCTAGCTGACACCTTTAGAGAGAGTAACTCTAAGTTCCTGAGATGGCAGATGATTACTAATATTTGCTTAATATTTTGGAGTAAGTATAATTGTGGAAAAGTCTTCTCTTCCCCTGACAACATCCATTGCTTCAAGCACATTTGAACATATGTTCCCATCATTTTCTTCCTACTTGAACCTTAGGTATCAGTGTCTCATCCTTCCCCCCCCACCCCCCGCCACACACACACACTCACACACACACATCCCTGGGGAACAGGTCCGCATGCAGGGGTATGAGGGAGATGGAGTCACTGACATGCACACAGACTCTGGAGACCAGGCTCTGAGAGTGCAGATCTATCTTATTGTCTTTACATAGTTTTTATAGGGAGCATAAGCCAATCAATTGTTTCCATGCTGACTTCCTTATTCTTAAAAATCTATCCTTATAAGGTTATTTTAATTGTGCTGTGAGGAAGTGGCAGGTTTTGCCATGGGCTAGTGCAAGCAGAGGAATTCGGAAGCTTACAGAGCTGGCTTGTTTCATGGACGTTTTGTGTCACCATTACTCTGGGAGTCACTTTAATAGAGAGATGGTCTGCCACTTCTCCGGCCTGCTGGGGACAGCTAAGTAACATTCTGCACTTCCTACGTCATTCCTCCTTTACGCAGGGGCATATCTCACCCAGGTGCAATCATGTAAACCGTGATCCTGGTCCACTTTCAGAAGAACGGGAGTCCTGATTACATGGTCCTACATGACCACAGAGGAGGTGAGGCCCCAGACTCTGTAGCGAAGGCCCTGGGAATGCACAGGTTGTTCACAGAGAACTCTGTCCAGCACAGGGCTACAAACACATACCACACTCACCAGTCATACCAACTTTCAACTGTTTCCTCCCACCGAGGCTGCCAGGAGAGATTTCAGGTCTCACCTCTATGAATCACCATCAGGGTGTTTTTTTCATTAGACATTCTTCTCTCTCCAGACCTGAGGGCCCATTGAAATTACCAGTTAGACTTATCGAAGGTTAGATGATGACTTATCTGTGGTCATCCCAGGTGAGAGGATCTAACTTGGACCCCTGGAATGTCTTCAGGGGGTGTCGCCTATAGGCAGCCCTCCTTGTCTGGTGGGGAAGAGGTGACCCACCTTTGCATGGGGGTAATCACACTGGTGCCCTGAAATGTGTGGGAACAAGATCAATTAACCCACATGCAACTTTTATTAAAGTTAGTAAGCTTTTATTAGCTGGTGGTCATGGAGTGGCTAGAGCCTACTTCTCCCAGAACCCAAGTGCTTAAAGTGTGAGGTTTTTAATACTGTGGAATAAACAAGTTATACATGGTGGGGGTGTTATACTATGTGAGGTAGAAGAGAAACTTGGACAGGGCATAGGGGGCAGGCGGCGACTCAATGTATGGGAAAAGAGGAAACTTGGAGCAGGGGTTTTGGCACATCAATTTCAAAATTAATGGCAATGGCCCAGCAGTTATAGAAAACAGCAGTTACAAGAGGAAATACAGGATTTGCAAATTAGTGCTACTTGGGTCAGCACAAAATGGCTATACTCAGGATAATTCATACAATGTGGTAGCAGTGGGGTTAACTGTGGTGGGTAATTGCCGCATGCCTGATAATGGAATGCTCCAACAGACTTATAAGTTCACATGAGTGAAGCTCTCTCTCAAGTAGGCTTAGTAATTGCTTCTGATAAGATCCAGACAATCAGCCCTTATACATACATAGGAATATCAGTGGACCAGAAACTTGAGACTCCGAAGGATTACCTAAAAATGTTGAATGATTTTCACGATTTATTAGGGGACATCAATTACGTCCAGACTTTGTTAGGTATTCCCACATGTGAGCTACAAAACCTGTTTAACATGTTAAAACGGGGTCCCCAACTGAATAGCCTTAGGGAGTGCAACTCCAACTCTCATTGCAGTGTGTGGAAGAATGCATCCAGCCAGGGTCAGGTTGATGACATTGATCCAGTTAAAAACACTCACCTGGGGATGAGCCCCGGTGGCGTAGTGGTTGTGTGCAAGACTGCAGCCCACTGGATTGGCGGTTCAAATCCAGCAGCAGCTCTCCAGGAGCAAGACTGGGCCTCCCACTCCCACCAGAGGGCAGTGATACCCCCCCCCAAAAAAAAATTCACCTGGTCATCTTTCACATGTCTATTGCCCCTACTGCTGCATTAACCCAAAAGGAAAAGCAGCCCAAGTGATTGTATGTAGGTCAGACAGGCCCAAAGTCATTTGGCCTCATTGGGAAGGAATATCACAGCTGATTGCTAGAGGCTGCCATTGCTGTCTGCAATTGAGTAGGTATGGTCTATCAACTATAATTGTACTTTATACCCTAGCTCAGATAAAAACTCTTGGAATTTTCTGCATATTTTCAAAGAGTTCTGGCTGATTTTTCTAGGAAATTAGATTGCCATTAACCTCTAGGGCAACTCTGAAACCAACTCCATCGATCATTAACGAAATCTCCTCCTCTCAGCCCCTCCTATTTGGCAGATGATTCTATCAACAGACTGGGGCCTCACTTACTGGGTCAGGAGATTTTTGCAAACTTGTGAGACCTCTGCTCAGAAAACAGAGCTATTTGCCCTTGTTCTATTGCTCCAAAATGCAAAGAAGTCCATCCATGATTGTGCGTATTAGAATAGAGTCCATGGCTCTGCGTATTATTAATAGGTCCAGCCCAGTGTAAGACGGCACCTGGCCAACTCAAGCAGCTCCTTCTCATGCTTCTTTGCCCACAGGCTTTTCTCCCCTCCACATCTTCTTATGAGTGCTAAAAGCCTCTTGTGTACACGGAAAGTCATGTCACCCCTGCCTTATTCAACTCTGATTCACTATCTTCTTCTCCTCCTTCTTCTTCATCACCACCTTCCCAGAATGAACTGGTTGGCACTGATGCAGTTCCCTGACAAGACAGGAACTAGCATTATGAACTCAGACATGGGGACATCACTCTATGTCAAGATGACATGGTTCTGCATCTCAATGAAGGCTTACAACAGGTGGCAAAGAAAGCCGTCTATTGCAACAAGATGAGAGAAATCCCTCAAGACCCAATAGAGGTTCCTGTCCAGTTCTTATCCCACCTCTCAGAAGTTTTCCCTAAGTTCACCAGGTTGATCCCCCCCAACACCAGCTGGCACCTCTTAACTTCATTCACACTTTATCTCCCAATCAGTTTCCGACATTTAAAAAAATCTTGACCAACTCCAGGATGGTCCTCAAACTGCACTGGAATACCTACTCCATGTGGCTTTTAAGGTTTTCAATAATAGAGAGGAACAAGAAAAGTTAGATAAACTAGGAATGGACAAAGCAAAATATTAGAAGTTGGCTAATGCCCTTCAGCATAATGTGAGTGGATACAAACCTATCAACAATGGGCCACAAATGGTCAGCCATCTGGACCCTGTTTCACTTGTTCCCAAGTGGGACATTGAGCATGTGAATGCCCCAATTCTCATAACCTCCTGCAGCCGTGTCCTCACTGCAGACAAGGAGGATACTGGGGAGTTGGTTGCCCTTTCTGTCGGAGGGTGGGAAGGACAGTCTCTTCCTTTACACCTACAGAGCCACCAGCTCAAAATGCCTCATTGTCAGGGTTTCTAGACTTGACCATAGAGGATTGATGGTGCCCAGGGTCAAAGACCCCCCACAGGGATCACCCATCATAAGTGCAGAGCAATGATCATCATCTCAATTAAGCCTATTTCTTTCCTTTTGGATATGGGCACTAATGATTCAACACTACCTGAAAGTTCAGGATGGGGTTCCTTAGCCCCCGGCATGATTGTAAGAGTCTCAGGTATAGTCCCATAACCCCACATTATACAGTCCCTCTTATGGAGGCTTTATAATGTATAATTCTCTCATCAGTTTCTAGTAATCTTGGATATTAATTTCATCTCTTCTTAACACCACCCACCAACTTATTCACCAGATAATGCTCATCACACAGTGCTGGTTGTGCTTCTCCCTCCCACAAAGAAAATGTCTAGCACCTCCCATTCTATCTTCATGGGTAACACACAACATAGCCAAAACAAAGCATCCCCTACCAGTGACTACTGAGATACTTCCCTTTTCCAATCTGGACTGTCTGCCTCCTGGCACCCAAAGGGTTACAACCCGTAGGTAATATCTCTACTGATGCTTGCAGTCAGACCCTCCCTTCAGTAAAACAATGAGGCTCAATGTGCCTCTGCTGGAATATTTTTCCTACCCAGCACATTTGTCTACATGCCTATGAGCTAACTGGACTGGACTGGGCTCTGCGTCCCCCTTTCTCACTCTAGACAGAAGTCTCTTAGATGAACAAGGCATGGCAATTACCATCCTGAAATACACCTCTGACTCCCCTCTAAATTTTTTCTCTCGATGCAAAAGAGTGGTAGTAACCCCTATCCTTATTTCAGCCAGCATAGCGGCAGCTCTGGGACTGGAGTGGGAGGAATTGAACCGTTACTCATTTCTACTTCAAGCCATCAAGAATCCTTCGCGTTGATATGGACAACACAGGTGA